>JAHWFP010034091.1:0-39072 GCA_023313725.1 Lithobius niger | reverse complement strand
GGTTCGAGTCCCAGCCGGGGCAGTTGTCTTTTCTTTCTTTCTCAGATTAGTGTATTATGTATCCTCACAAGGCCAGTCTTTAATGCAGACTGCTTGCTTCAAAAAAAATACTGCGGAATGAAGTAAACAATTTAATTACCAAAATTAACAGCAAATGTAAAACTGTAAGTACTACATTGGACATGATGTACAGCCGTTTTGGTTCTTTTGAAACTGAAAGTACACTCTACAATTTTGGTACAGGATATCTGAAAATTTTTTATTTGGAAAACTAAATTTGCAAAAACAGTCCTAATGGGTAAAGGCATTGAGTAATTACTTAAAATATGTGTTCCGTCTACAGGCCTTTAATTGTAAAGAATTTCCTCACCAGGTGAGCCTGATAATTAGAAATATTGACTGGAAAAACTGCATAAAGTGTGCAGACGATATCTGGGGTTTGTGATAATATTTTTTACCCTCCCTTTTTTATCATGGTTGTTTTTTTTTCCGTTATCATGTGTTTTTTATTTGGTTATTACTATTATTATTATTTTGTTCAAGTTTGTGTTGTTTATTACAAAAAATTGTAAAAATAATAAAAGAAAAACTAAAAAACATCTACAGGTGAGATCCCTGTAGATCTGCCAATAAAGAAGAATAAAACACTAAAATTATGAATGAATAGAACATCTTGTAGTGTTGGCTACTTCCATTCATGTAGATTTGCCAGGGAGGCAAAAGCTTGCTGTGCGTACATTTGGTTTGAGCTGTGGTTGGCTGGATGTTGTTATATCCCACAATGGAGTTTAAATTTATAATCAATTTCGCCACAAGTTCATATTCGTCAGAAAAGCAGACAAGTCATCAGCATAACATGTGATGGTTAGGGAAGTGGTCTTAGTCCCTATCCTTAGCCCAAAAGGGCAAAGCCTTGATTCGTATGCCGAATAAGAGGGTCAATAGCTGAAGAACAGTGAAGCCCCGAAAATGGGCCTCTCTGGCAGATGCGATGGCTAAAGGGGCCAGAAGAACGGGACTCAGGCACATAAAGCTTCGATTTGACGTATGCATAAATAGTAGCTGGCTTGTAAACCCAAGCATTGCTATAAGCACTTAAGCAAAACAAAGAGATGTGAGTAATTGACCCTTTCGAATGATTTTCCCTGATCGAGTGAAAGAACTGCTTAGTACCAAATGAATCAGCATAGTGTAAAGCATCATGGACCCAGTTATCAGTTATCCCATACTGTACGACTGGAGAGACCGTAAGACTGAAAAGGAAACACAATACTAAAGATCACTTGATGTAAGCGGCTGGCATACAGCCCTTCAAAGTGTGAAACATAAAGAACCCATCTTCATGCTAAATGCGTGTATAACCCCCCCCCCCCAACAAAGCTGGACCCAGCAAATCCCAAAATGTGAAAAACCTCCACAGGTAATCCATGAATACCACAAGCCTTAGGGAGCGAGAGACGAAAAGCGCAGTTTTTAAGTCAGTAACCAACAATGGCTTCTCACAGACCTGCACCTCAAATTGTAACAATCTTGGGGCATCAGGGATGCCCGCCAAAAAACTATCGTAGTCACTTGGCTCAGCTGCAAACAAACCACTAAAGAAATCGTGGCCACAACTTCAACTTCAATAGGATCAGCAATAACATTATACCATCTGAGTCCCACACCTGTGAAAGGTTAACATATTGCGATCGTTCGAGGAACAGATATAAGCATGTAGGAGCACCAATCTCATGCAATGCATGGAACCTTGCCTGGTATAAAGCCTGCTCGGCCCGGCTACAAAGCAGAAGCAGCAACCAAAGAATCTGAACCATTACCTGCTGCAGATTGTAAATCCCAATGGATCTGATGCTCTTGTAACCTATCCTTGCAGGAAAGAGATGTAGGCTGATGTGATCTCGCGGGATCTCGTACTCAGTAACGTCCCACCAGATAGCCGTAACATTAGAATCACTTTTCGATTGAAACTGCACTTTCTAAATAGCACGAAAAACCGCAATTTAACCTTTATCGTGTAAAAAAGAACGTAAAACTTCCAATAAGGTATGATGGGATGCTGGCCCTGGGTTTACCTGAAGCTGCTCACAACATGGCTGACAGGATAATGGGGGAAATGGGGTGGAGTTTTAGTACGTTGATAGCCAAAGTTGATGGAAGAAAATTTTGATATGAAATTCCTAATGTTCAAAGCTTCTTAAACCTATGATAAAAAAGATGCTTCCCAAAACGTGGTTCAGATTATGGATGTTTTATTGGGATCGCCTGAATTGCGGGGTTTGGGGCACAAAAGGATTCATGAGGATGAACGTTTGGCTTGTTTTGGATTTAATTTGAATTGAATTTACATTTAAATGGTGATAAATGGAAATTGTATAGTTTTATATGAATCGGAATGCAGCGCACGCTATCATTGATTAAGTCTGGGCTGAAGTTAAATAAGGCTTGGGGAAAATATTCTAAATAAAAGGCCTAAATGCATCTAAAAATGTCGATTGATGCGGGAGTGGGATCAGTTGGAGGATCAGGAGGAAAGTGAGTTTAAAAAGCTAAAAATTCAAGCCCAACATTCGTCCTGCACGTGGGGTTACAATTGATTGCTCACAAAACGGTAAACAGAACAGTATTTCATTGTTGATACCAAAAGGTGATAATAAAATACAAAGTCATCAGTCTTGAGTGTTACAATCATGGTTGAACTCTGTAGATAACAATCGGGTATTCAGATCTGCAGCTCGATATCGGCAATCGGCAGATGTAAACAAATTCTCTACAGGTAAACTACAGAACACAGAGAAAAGCTAAAAGACATGTAAACAATGGAATGATCCCAGTAATTCCTGATACCAACACTTGTACAGCATGCAACCAGACTTGCGGCAATTACAACCTATCCAGCTGAGCGTCTGGGTGCGGCTAATTTCAATTGCAGAAGATAGACTGAATTGCCGCCGTCAGACATTCGTAAAACTTGCCTGAGCCACAACAATACTCATCAATCTGTTCTACAACTACAAGTCGACGTTCAGCACTCCTCATCCGATCTAAACAAGGATCACGAGGTAATTAGCTTGCCGACAACCAAACAAAGTAAGTTCATCAAACCCAATCACACACCTGCTGCAAGGCGGTTACAACAACCTTACCAACCTATCCTGGGGAACAAGGGGATGTTTGTAAAATGCACGCACTCGCCCTCTTCTGTCAGCACCAAAACTGCCAAAAACTCACGAACCAACTCTGAACTGCACCTCCAGCGAGGTGACCCTGCAGTACAAAACAAACACCAGTAAAGGGTTGAACTTGAAAAAACTTGAACAAGAATAAAATCACTTAGGAAAAGTAGGGTACCACACAAGTCGGTAAATAAAGGAATGTCCATCAAAACACTATAAGAAAAAAAATGGTTCTCAAAAAGGTTGAAAAATACGGAAAGGTCCCAAAAAAAGTAGAAAATAAGGAATGTTCCCCAAAAAATAGGAAAATAAAAAGGAATGTTCGCAAAAAAAGTACAAAACAAGGAATGTTCCCAAAAAAGTATGAGGAAAAGTTCCTAAAAAAGTTAAAAAATAATGAATGTTCGCAAAAAAGTAGGAAAACAAGGAATGTTCCCAAAAAAGTACGAAGAAATGTTCCTAAAAAAGTTAAAAAATAATGAATGTTCGCAAAAAAGTACGAAAACAAGGAATGTTCCCAAAAAAGTACGAAGATAAGTTCCAAAAATTTAGGAAATAAAAAAATGTTCTCAAAGGAGTAGGAAAGTAAGGAATATTCCTAAAAGTAGGAAAATAACAAATGTTCCAAAAAAAACAATGAATCTATATAACTAATATCATAATATTTGTTTGTTTGTTTGTCTGTCGCCAGATTACCGGGATTCCCACTCCTAAGTTTATTGAAGTCACAGTGGGAATCTCCATAATTCTTTCGTTTGTTTGTTTGTGGCCTTTCAAACTAATGTGTCTGTATAAGAAATAATGCGAACTGTCTTTTCAACAAAGATTCACAGTGCTGATGATGTCATGTTTTTTTCCAGTCACATAGTGAGAATCTCGATAATCTTAATTCGTTTGTTTGTTTGTGTGTCTATCATTAGAAATGTCTGTAGCCTATAAGTAATGACTCGAACTGTGTTTTCATCGAAAATGTGCAGTACTGATCATGTCATGTTTTTTCCAATGTAGTTTCATACAAACGGAAAATCACAACAATGCTCTGTAAAACCGGCCATGTACGGCGGGGGGGGGGGGGGCCCCCCCTGCCCTAGTTATATTAATAAAAAAATAAGAAATGTTCTCAAAAAAGTAGGAAAATAAGGAATGTTCCCAAAAGGTAAGAAATAGGAAAAAAAGTAGGAAATCTGTGACCCTGTTAATCTTAAATTTTATCACTTCAGCTGCATTGCAATGTTTCAAATTTAAAAACTGCATATCACCCATCGTGAGTAGCTTCCTCAACTCCAAACCAAGATAAAAATTTTCTTTTCTTACAGTTACCGATATTGCCACCATTTGCTATGCATAAGTAAACAAAGTAAACAAACATCGGAGTCTTCACGGAAGAAACGACATTGCCCTGAGGCCAACACTTTTTCCCATATTTGCGCAAAATGGGGATATTTATGTATCTGTGTACGAAGCTACGGTTATGTTCCGATCCGTATAGCTTCCTTCTGCACACCTTTATACTTGTATACTAAACCATGGGCAATGGCTGTTTGCCGTGACGTCACCATGAGTTAGCCAATGACGAACGAGAACAACGGCTGTTTGGCCGTCTGATTGGACTAGCCCAGTCACGTGATATGGACGTCACAGCAAATAGCCATGGCGCGTGGTATAGGCTCTTAATCTTCTGCTGTGTTACTGCTCGCTCAGTTTTTAGCCTTAGAATAAGATGCATTTCTATCACTGTTTCCACTGCAAGTTAGGGTGGGAAGGGAGGAGGAGGAGGAAGCTTGTGGGGAGGGGGGGGGGAGGAGAAAAGGTTGAAATAGCTGTTGATAGAGATATTATTAATAGTTTCAGTAGCTTTTCTTTATAATTTTAGGGGCCAATAATAATTTTTTAATTAATTAAAATAATGGGTAGCACGAAGTAGTAACGCACTTGTTTGTGCTAATAAAAAACGACATGTCATTTTACAAATCTACATTAATATTTTAATTAACAACAATCAAACATTCAATTATCTTAATTATCTTAAATTATCTTAATTTAAGTAATTACTGTTTTACTTAATTACCAAACATCCAATTTACTTAATTAGGCCGCTAAAAATTAATTAAGTGCTTCTCGGAAGAATACTAAAAAAATTGATGCGAGCGGGCGGTTTTTTTTTTAAAGTTTTATTCGTGATTTTTCAAATACGGGCGATGGCTTTTTTTTTATCAAAACCAAACGAGATCAGTAGCTTACATTTTGTTGTCGAATACAATATCTATGTTTTAATGCCAGGATCAGTGCCAGGAAAAGTTGTACAGTACATTTGAAAAAAGTCATTCTTCAGATACAAGATTTTAGTTGTGACATGCCTCTGAACGATCATTAGATTCGTTTCTAGCCGATGATATGAATGGATCAAAGAGCTCATGTGGTCATCGGCTCCAGGTAATGGTTGGTTAAAGTACCGATGCGTGATTGGTATATTTTTTTGTTTAGACAATGGCATAAAAAAAACCCATGCGTGGGCTCCTAAGAACCACATAATTAATTTTTAGTGGCCTTATCAAACATTATCCCTCACACTTATTTACTTACCCACATATTGAAATATTATACACTAAACCCTCACATAAAAGTCATGATACTGTACTAAGTGACAAAAACCAAGATTAAAGTAATTAAAATTAATACCTAAAATAAAAATACCTTTTTCGTAGGCTCCTGATTTATTTATTTATTTATTATTTTGTTTATTTAGTAAGAATTGAATTTTGTGTTTTCAGGAATACAATATTGTAATTTAACAAATTGTTTATATATACAACTACTTGTATACTCAAATACTCAAATACTTGTATTTATTTTCAGGGATGTTGGTGTACTTTGGTTATGGAATTCATCACAGCAAAGAAAACGAATCCACATCTGACTATCCTGCTTTATTATCTGCCTCTTCAGAAACAGAAACGCCACCTCGTTCCAAGAGAGAAACATCATAGTGCTAAAGTGCTATTTCGAATCGCTGCTGCGGCCCCCAGAGCCATTTTCCTCGACCCACCACATCAAGTACGGCCCCAAAGGTTTATTTACTTACCGTTAGTCAGTCCCTCGGTAAAAATCCGTTTTAAAATTTGGCGTCTAGGAGATTTTCTGTTGAATAATTGTTAACGTTGTATCTTATACGTATATGATGCTTTGCGCGCTTACAATAATCATGATGGTTCATCTCTGTGCATGCGCCTGTACTAATTTTCTAATAATTACAAATAGATCAAAAATCTAAAAGACTAATGCAGTAAAAATTAAAATTAATTATTCCAATAGATCGCCGAACAAAATTATAAAACACTATCCTAGAAAATTACAAATTGTGATGTTAAAATACGAGAATCATTCCGATTTGTGACGACACAATCTTTAACTTGATGCTGTTTCGTGTACTATTCCCAAAGCCAACCGAGACAGCAGCTACGTTCGTCTGTGCGAGAAACGCAGCAACCACCCCAGCCAACCTTAGCGCTGTAAATGCGCGGATGGCGATCTCCGTGTGGCTGTGATGAGGCAGGCGGAATGTTATAAGGCAGGTCGGGTGTCCCTTTAAGCTATAAAAAAAAACCTCTAATCCCTTCAGGGACGTAGGTCCACGCCTAGCAAAAGGACGGTTTGTCTTTGACGTCGATAACCCAAATAACGAAGTATATTGAGATGTGGTTGGAGCAGAAGAGCCAATACAGTGCTTTTCGAGGAGGAAAAGTTACTCATGACTTCACGAAGACGTCACGACGTCACATAAACTCATCAATTGTAAAGCAAACATGTCACTCTACAAAACGGATTACTCTTGTGAGTGACCATCAAACGGCCTCACACAATTATTATATAAATCCTGTACCCTCCACCAATCACAGACTTGGTTAAATCACTGCCTGTGAAATTCGCATGAATGCATGTGCACACATTTTCTCCTGAAATTTGTATTCTCCGGTTTTTGCCGTTGGCTGAACCACCAAAATAGAGAAATAAATTTCCTGAGATTTTCAGGTTTTTCCAGAGTAGTTGAGTTCAATTTCCAGGCTATTTATCGTAATTTTAGGACGGACAATATTTTTTACAATTTTAACAGTTTTACTTGTTTACAGAACTGTCAGAGCACAAAATAACAGCCAGATTTAATGAACTGTCAGGATTCAATACAGAAGTATAAGAACAACATTTTTACCATATTGTCTTAACATAATGTGTTTAATGCACTTAGGCGCAAGCCTGAAAGTTTGCGTTTGTTTTTTTTCCCTAGTTTTTCAGATTTTTTTTGTGAAAAATCAGAAAATTCCCTGTGTTTTCCTTGAGTTTAAAACATGGTTTAAATTCCATGAGTTCTTCAGGTTTTCCAGGTTGATTGGAACCTCAATAGCGTTTTACTTCGAACTGTATTTGTTACGTCACACGAAAACAGCTAATCATCGCTCAGAACACGTTTTGGACCTTCTTTTTGGACCTTTACTATATCGTTTTTCTTTGTATTGTCGACAACACGCAGTCGCGGTGATGACGCAGGTGTATCAAGCAGTGTGTGCTCTGACGTAAAAATAGTGAATTATTTACGCAGTGGGAGAACACGGAGCAAAAGTGTGGTATGTCCTGTAGTGTTCTCTGGGTGTACAAAGTGGAAAGTTGAAAGTGAAGAACGCTCAGTGTTGTGGTGTTTCCGTGCCTCACATGTTTCCGCGACATACATGTGCAGAGGATGAGTATTTTGGTCTATTTTAAGGATTGTGGTGTTGAGGTAGTAGGGTATGGAGTGGAGACGGGAATATGAGCATGGGTGATCGGGTAGTTGTGTTGTTGATTATAAGTTTAAGGTAGTTGTATTTGTAGTAGGGTGCGTGACCGTGGGTCGAGACCCTTAATAAACAAATTCAAATTCGTTGTTCCTCTCATTGTCTACTATAGAGCAGAAAATCCCAGATGGAATTACCGCTCTCAATAAATTTAAAAAAAAATAAAAATTGTTCGTGCGTCAACAATTTTAACAAAAAATCCGTTCCGTTCTCCAGCTTGTTTGCTGGGTTTTAAGAAAACCTAATTGATACAGGCTGCTGTTTGAAGCCTACAAATTACTTAAATATTTATTCCGGTAAAGAGGGTTTTGTGTTTGTTTTACAGGTTTTGACTTGAAATGACGTCACACCTATTAAGTGCCATTCACCACCCGATTTCTTCCAAATGTATCCAAAGGAAGTTCTGGTGGTGAATGGCACTAAATAGGTGTGACGTCATTTCAAGTCAAGTACGAGTTTTAGTCAGCGTTCAGAATACGGGCCTTAAAGTCCTAGATCTTTCTAGCTGGCCAGAACGAAGAAGATGCTTTCATCATCCCTAAAATGGCTGAAAAATGGCGCTACACTCGCCTACTTTTAGGGCTAAATTTGTCCATCGCCAACTATTCCTTGCACCTGGCTTCGTGGGAACAAATACTCTACCTGGTGGAAAAGCACTACAAAACAAGAACCACTGAATTGAATACAGTGAACATCACTTCACAGTAAATCCTTTAATTAAGTTATCAAGGAGCTCCAGTCAGTTCCTGTTGCTCCAATTCCTGTACGAATTGTTAAAATTTTGCTCATAAGTGTCACTGCTAATTTCGAGGTTCCTTTCAAGATTTAGTAAGCAATATACAATCGCTACTTTCACCATTGATCAACTGAGTTTAAGGGACCGGTCATTATTTATCGTCGGGGCGGGGGGCGAAGGAAATTGTGGGTCATGACATTTTTGGACCCTCTCGAGGGGGGTGAGTCATAAATTTCTCAGGTTCCGTCAAGAGGTGGGGGGGGGGGGTCGAAAACGTACTGATCAACTGGAAGAAAAAGTCATTCTTGGGTCTCAAAAATGGCACTTTCAGCAGTCAACATTTCTAAAACCGCCTCAGCTTCTGGGGGCTCCCGTGATGTGAGTGTTTACAAGGTTTTGAAGCTATTACTACCATTACTGCAAGTATAGTTTTTATAAAGGACTTTGTAGAAAAACTTGGCACCTGGTTTCTTAGCTTCTGTCTTTCAGGTGCTGACTATGTTATGGATGCGGTTATACAAGCAAACAGTGTGTTCATCATACTTATTGTATGAATATCGACAATAGAAGAAATGTCTGAAGCTATGCGTATCTCAGCAACCTTTTGTCCCTACGGTACGAAAACTAGGCTACTGGCCCTTTGAAATAACACCTAAAAACCTACGATTCAAGCGAATAGCGCATTTTATACTCTATAATCTTCTTTAAACTATGAAAGTAGGAGAAAAATACGGTTTTATCGTAAGCACAAAACTCAATAACTGGGACTGTGTATAATGACGTCTCTCTCTCCCCTAGCTCTTACTTTCGTTTACAGGAAGTTTCTAACCCGGAAGTTTCTGTCAGGAATTTACATCAGTCGTATGTAAAAATTCTTAAATTCATTATGATTCACAAATAAAATTTACAAATAAAATTTTTTTTTAACTCAAATAAGTCGATACGTTAGCTTGACGTCACACCTTACCATTAAAACAAATATCCATGAAAATACGCGGTTTGCCGACGATAGTTGCTCGTTTGCTCGCAACGGGTAGTCTAATATTTCGGGGGTTAAGGGAAATCCACTCACGCTTGCACGCTCGTGAGATTTCCCTTTACCCCGTCGTCATTGGACTACCCATTTCACGCAAACGAGAAATTATCGCCGGTAAACCGCTATTCCTCATGGATAATACTTAAGAATAAATTTTCTCCTCTTGGATAATTCCATAGTGATTGGCATAATCCTCACGCCACCAGGTGGTAGTAACTCTTATAGTCGCAACGTAACGTCCAGAAGGGTTACTAGCGCAAATTGCGCTCACCGCTTGACAAGAACCTCGGTGAGCGCAACGTCATGCAACATAACGTTACAGAAGGGTTACTAGTGCAAATAGTGCTCACCGCTTGAGAAGGACCGCAGAAGCACAGACAACATGGCGCTGTTGATCGTAGCTAAGCCAGCCCACACTGGAGTTCAAAGATGCCGTAAACTAAACATTGTGCTGTCGCAAACTACCAACACAATTAGCGGTATATTTACAAACCGCATACGACGAATGTTATGTAACACAATGCACCTTCACGAAAATCGCTCTCCCTTGCTCTCCTATTGCTGTTTGCCGGCCATTTTTAAGCTGCATGATCGCAACGTACGGTGGCTTATTGATACACAAAACAACCGTTTCTACGCACACAAAACATTTATAAAACCTGAACAAGATGGCCACTGGCGTGGGTGCAGTTTACAGTATATCGTCCTAGGTTGTAGTGTTTCTTATCCGGTGTTGGAACGCCGAAGTGCCAGTTCTATGAAAGTTTTGTGTATATAGAAAAAAGTTTTTTTTAGTCCCAGTAAACCACCATAGTAACAACTCGCGTTTCTTCCCATTTACCCTCCAAACTGGTGCATTCGTGAAGAAATGCGTGAAAAAAACTTTGAAAATGGAGCCAACCACTGTATTGCTCCGAGATATTAGGGACCAGTGTTTTTAACGTTTTATGCGTCGAGCTTGAGTGTCTTTTTTTTAACTCGTGATATGACGTTTGCCGAGTGTTGCTTGTCATAGCAATATGCTCCTCCGTAACGAAGTGGATACATATTTTGTTCTAAGCTTTGAGGAAGTAGGCAATGGTCATCATTACAGACGACACCTTGGACGATATAATATGGTAAACGGCGTTTACAGATTCGCGATTTAAAGCGCACCCATCTGTGTGTTGGGAAGCTGGCCCCGGGTTTACCTGAAAATACTATCACAACATGACTGACGGGACAAATGGGGGAAATGGGGTGGGGTTTTAGTTATTGATAGCCAAAATTGGGAAAAAATTTCGATACAAAATTCCTAACGTTCAAAGCTTCTTTAACCTATGATGAAAAGATGTTCACCCAAAACGTGGTTCAGGTTATGGTTGATTTATTGGGATCGCCTGAATTGCGGGGTTTGGGGGCACAAAACGATTCATGAGGATGAACGTTCAGCTTGTTTTGAATTTAAGTTTAACAGAAATTAATTTTAAGTGGTGATTAACAGAAAAAAGTATACTTTTAAATGATGCGGGATGCAGCTCACGCTAGCATAGATTAAATCTGGGTTGATGTTGAGTTAGGGTTGGGGGGAAATATTCTAAATACAAGGCCTAAATGCGGGAGTGGGTTCAGTTGGGAGGCTCAGGAGGGAAGTGATGTTTTAAAAGCTAAAAATTCAAGCCAAAAATTCGTCCAGCACGTGGGGTTACAATTGATTGCTCACAAAACGTCAAACAGAACAGTATTTCATTGTTGATAACAAAAGGTGATAATAAAATAAAAGTCTTCAATCTTGAGTGTTACAATCATTGTTGAATTATGGAGATAACAATCGGATGTTCAGATCGGCAGCTCGATATCGGCAATCGGCAGATGTAAACAACTCACTACATGTGATACGTCCGCTTTGACATTGACAAAGACACAGCCAACTTGATACGGCAGCCTGGCTCACCTTTAGGTGAGCGACGCTGCCGTATCGAGTTGGCTGTGACAAAGATTGAGCATGGTGAGCAAATCCAATTGTAGTCAAATATTAAAGACAGTATCTTCTAACAAGATGGTTAACGCCGTATTCTGGCTAGTTTCAAATCCGTTGGCTGGCTGTTTTCCGGAAATGTTGTGACGACATCATCCGTGAGGCGCGTCTGAAAGATGTGACTGACGAATATGCAAACGACGGAGTTAGAAAAAAAAAGGCTCTGTTTTACAATTGTCAGCTGTTGTCGTTAAAACAGCAACAAGAAAATGATAATAAAACAACGAAAGAAGCAACATTCGCTAAATGGCCCCTTCTATTCCCTACAATTTAGCTGCAATTTGCAGTGCTCCACGTATATAGCGAACGGGTCTCTTTTCCTCGTTTAGTGCAGTGATAAATGCAGCCATCCAACAAAAAAAGTGCTAGTTTTGCTGCGGAAACAAGATGATCGATAAAAAAAATTGATCATCAACACCAAATACGGCCATGTTTTTATAGTTAACTAAAACCACAAAGCTGCAGGTAGGTAAAGTAATAAATACACAGCCATAAAATTGTATTGATTCATTTCGATTGCCAATAAAACTTTCACGATACCCTTTTTCAGTGGGTTGAACTATTACGGCAATCGCATGGAGAATGGCAGCGTCCATTTTTTTTGGCGTCTCAAAGAAACAGTCCCAGTTTTAAATATAATTACGAGACATAGTTAATGTCGACATTTAAACTACCACTAAGGACTATGGGAATTCCCTGTGGTAATTTTATTGTCGACATTGACATAGCTCGGCCTCGTAATAGATATTTTAAACTGGGACTACATCTTTGAGCGGCTGAGCATCGCTTGCGAGAGTTTATGATTGGTGCTACTTGCATTCTAAAGCCCTAACCAGGCTGGCTGTTCGCGGCTGCACGGCAACGCAACATGGTGTACCAAAGACTTCAAAATTCGTCTTCAAACGCAACAAGATCCGTACGATTGGAGCAATTTTGACCTCGTAGGCACGTAGTGACGCATCGCTTCGCACGAAATTTTCTTCATTGTGGAGAGGGCTTAATTGTGGAATCAACCTTAGCCGCATCAAATTTTCGATATCAGCTTTGCGGACAGTGTGTAAAAAATAAGAATACGTTATCACTCCTGATTAGTGTTACCAGATTTAAAAAAAAATAGAAAAGCTTAACTCTTTAAAGTTATGCTACTCTAATGTTACAACGAAATATCAGCCTAACTTGATGCAGTGGTCATCAAATTCGCTAGAATCCGTTTCATACATGATTATTTAAAGTAGCACTATCACCGAATGAAAATCTGCGGAATCTTTTTTTTTGGGGGGGGAGGGGCGAGGGGGTGTGGGATCGGTGGTGTTGCAGCCTAGCAGGCTTTTAATGTATGCACTCATGATATTTTAAATAAGAAAATAAAAATACACCGAAAATTCGTAATTAACCTGCATTACAAGCAAAGCTGTTGCATTAAATCCTTTTTTTTTTTTGCAAACCTATTTTCGGATCTAGACACACGCTAGTGTGTCGCGCCAAGTTAGGCAACAAACATCACTACAAACTTCACATTAATTCAATTGTCGAGGTTGTAAACCATTGTAGCGCGACGCCATTGCGTCAGTGTCTTATATCTTGAAGCATAGTTGGGCACATTTCAGGTACTTGGGGGAAAATAATAATGCGGTACAAAAGCTTAAATTGTGTTGAAATCGAGATCAATGACCCACCTGACAAAAATTAACTCGTGTTTGAATGCCAGCTATGCTGCTTTCAATGCAAAATCTACCCCTCAATGACGTTGAAAATGTGTTACTACCTAGCTAGGTCCGCTCATCCCCATGTTAAAACCCACCATAGGGTAATTATTCAACGATTTCGAGATAACGGGAAGGTTTCCAGCTATGAAATTGGACGAATGGGTGCACTACAATACGAACTGCGTACCTTTTATGGTTTGGAGCCTCGGGGCGTAACAGGGATGGCGTGGGAGGGCGCTTAAGTACGGAAACATTGTTATAACCATTGTTGTATATTGTGGGCATCGTCTCTCATTGGACGGCCAAAGTTCCGACAACTAGAACGTGTATACTGACGTACATGCCTAGTCACACACTAGTGTATCACAATAAATCTAAACAACGTTGCAAAGAAATTGTATTCACGTCCAATTCACGAAAAATAAACCAAGTGTAAAAACAAAGCAAAATAAACAAAGCCAAAAACTGGTAAGGAGGCCACCATGTTGAGAGTGGTTCGGCCCTTCAAAGGAGTGATATCAACACACCAAAACTAATTAAATACAACAAATTACAACAAAATTACAACCAAACCAAAAGCCAATAAAGAGGTGACTAAGTCTGAGAATGGTTCGGCCTATAGGCAAAAGGTAGTAGAAAATTGTTGAAACCAATTTCTTGTTGACGTGGTACTTTATTACTCATCTGCACGGTAGTGGAGTTAAGTCAATACACAATTAAAAAAAAAGGAGTGATATGATCAAAAACCAAAACTGGTAAAAGGGGCCGCCAAGTTCCGATTGGTTCGGCCCTTCAAAGGCGTTATATCAACACACCAAAACATTCGCCAACTTAATCGCACCGAATAATGCTTTGGACGTTAAATGAAAACTTGAACATTGCTACCGAAAGTAGCAATGTTCTAGTTTTCATTTAACCTTCGAATTATTAAGCGGTGCGATTAACTTGGCGAATAATTGGAAGTTATTATCGTCTTGAACTAAACGTCGTTTGAAAGCTGTTAAAAGTCGATTCTGGTGGTATATTGGAACGATAAAATTTGTCAATTTTACCGAAAGAACTGCAAAAATGTATATCTAATTGATCCCAATAGCCGATCAGAATCGGTTCTGGTACCGATATTATCAGAACCGATAATACCTTGGGGGGTTTGTGAATCACATGTACGGTGGCTACTCCTTTTCTTGGTTTAAGGACTTGGGCAGCTAACTCTTGGAAAAACATAGGTAAACCTGCGAGACGTATATAATGTACTGCCCTCGCCAGGTCTGCTCAACAGCTGGCGCATTAAATTGGTATTGCATGCGTTCAAATTTTCTTCGTAACAGATGCGAACGAACGATTGGTCACCCAGCACTTAGTCCAGTAAACAGGATGTTAGAAATTTTCCGCTGTTACTTTTTTAAAAGCTAGATTTTTGGTAGTTAGCATTCCGAAGAATTTCTGTGGAACAAAAGCATCAGTTAAATCATGTAAGTCATTTTCTTCTTTACGTGTTATATGGGTTAATTTCTCTTTCGTAAAGATAATTTTGCCGAGGTCGCTGAACTGTATTCTGCTACAACCTGTTTGGCGAGATGTGTTTTTTTTTTTTAATTGGACATGTTGGGGTAAATAGTCTTCCTAGTTTCCAAGTCTGTACAACCGGCTCATCTAATTTATCAAATCTTATCCCCTATACCCCCGCCGTATATAGAAACTATGTACACCTCCACCTGAGCGCTAGTGCAATTTGCAACTTCACTGTGGAGTGCCATGTTGCACCAATTAAGGCTTGTGTGCAAGGATAATGTTGTGTGAAGGCTGTACATTTTACAGCTTTTCACGTGTGTGTATCTGTGCGTCGCTTGAAGCAAAACACAGCTCAGCTAGAAGCACAGATACACAACAGTTAAGGATTAAGATTTAAACTGGTCTTTTCACCAATTTGTTGCGTACATCCTTCAGTGTTACATGTATGTTTAGGAACAGAGCCCGTGTAGGTGTTATACATGTACGGATACGTGTTGTGTTGTTGTGAGTGTGTTATAGTTTGAGCCTTATTGCGCATCTACGAGAATGGATTATGATTTTGTGTATATAGACTTTATCTTTTTTGACGCCCTCCCAGCCGAAGCCATGACGCCAGGAGGAGAGAGGAACAATTTTGCTAGGTATATACCATAAGAAATTCACAGGTTCTTTTACATGCCACAATCGACATGAGCACGAGACTTCACAGGGCCCTTCTCTTCACGAATATGCAAGAGTTGGCTGAGGTCGGACTCGAAACCGGGACCTCTGGCACAAGAGACGGTCATACTAACCATCAAGCCACCATCACGTTCGCTTCGCTCGTTCCATTGGCGTCATGTGTGGTTTTTTTATAGTTTAGTTTCTCCCCAATGCCGTCAATTTCCTGCAGTTGGTAACAGTACCGTGCACAGACCACCGAGAGGGCAAGGGCAATTTTTAATCACCAATTCATTTGTGGTTGTGAAGAGGAAGTAAAATATAGTTGCCTCCTGGTCGGCAAATCACCACAAGGCGTGTTCAAAAACACTATTTAATTTGATAAAACCACGTATATTTTCCTTGGTCTCCTATGGTACGATACAAACAAAACAATGAGAGATGAGCACTCGAAATCATCCGTACTGCACCCTAAAAGCCTAATACTTAGACAATAAATAATAAAAACGAGCGAACGCAAGTGGTCGTAGTCTGGTGTTCGCAGACGCGCCATCCAGACTACAACAAGTTGTGTTCTCTCGTCTTTATGTTTTACTAGCTGAAACTAGTGCTATGCACGGGTGGTGTTTGATGCACCGTTTAAAACATTGGGACGATTTGTTTTCTCATGTGTTTGTTGCGAAGGCGTGTGTCTATGTGTTTTTGCGCACATTGGCTAGCAAACGTTGGTTTTCGTTTGCTTCGCTCACTCAATCAGCGCCTCCCGTGATCCGGACTCCATGCACTTACATAATATATGAATGTTTCCACCGGAAATAAAAGGAATGCGCTTTTGTACGCCGGAAATAAATAAATACGCCTTTGTACAGCAAAGTCTAAATCTTTAGCCCGCCGGCTTTGTCATTTTTGTTCAATATTTAACCGAGTTTCGCTAATCCTTTAATTTTAATCATCTACAACGACAGAACCTTTAGCCAGCAGTTTAATATTAAGTTGTATATACGTGAAGCACTGTTTTATCCGTTAAAAGCTACGTTTTCAGTTTGTGCACACTGGCTAACAAATGCTGATTTTCGTTCGCTTCGCTCACTCAATCAGCGCCTCCCTTGACCCAGACTCCATGCATTTTCATAGGAATATTTGCACCGTAAATAAATAAATACGCCTTTGTACAGCCAAGTCGAAACATTTAGTCTGCTGGCTTTGTCATTTTTTTCCCCAATATTTAACCGAATTTCACTAATCCGTTTATTTTTTATTTTGGTTTGTGCTATTAATACCATTCCAATTGCCAGTCCATAATTCACGAATTCGTTAATTTGCTGTGGCTGCTGACACTTAAATAAAATAAATCTTTCTTGACGTTTTTTAAAACGTCTATGACAATCGCAAATGCATCCGCCATTTTAGTGCTGAGAGCCAATCCGCCATTTTGATACAAGAGACCGGCTCTCAGCACTGCAATGGCGGATATATTGCACTGTACGTACTTCTTTCATTGTTGCACTCCTGCATCGTTACATTGTTAAAAGAGGACTAAGCGGCAATAACCGGGTAATAAGTAAAGACAATGTTGTTGACGATCAATACAGCATTGTTTCCTGCGACATATACAAAGACAACCACGACAGATCGAACCCTTAGCCTGCGGCTTAATATTAAAATGCATATACCTGAACTGAACCATTGTTTCATCATCGTTAAAAAAAAAAGGGTTAAAGGGTTTTAACGAGCGTTAACCACTCCTGGTCATCTGCCCGAAGCCCTAAGGCCCTATGTCTGCAACAGCCATATCATCATCGTTTCATCATCGTTTCAGTTTATTGGTAACAATCTAATAATGTTATTATTAAACGGGTAGCCGTCTGAGCGCATCGGGCTTGCTCAGGCTTGCTTGGGCTTGGGCTTGACTGGGCCAGGTCGGCTTTGTGTGGGCGTGGGGGGGGGGGGGGGTGAGGAGAGGAAACGGTTCACCACTTTCTGCTAGATTGCCCGCCCCCTTGTGGGCTCGGTACCGTCGGTTTGGTACTGTTTTGGGCGGTGATTCACTACGGGCGATTCTGGGTGTCCCACCTCACGTTGGTCCGGGGAGATGTGTGTTACGTAGGGTCATATTATATGGGTTCTGCAGGGCCACTCGACGTTTCGGTAGGTATATGGGCCATGTCGGTTTTTCCCCTGGTTTTCCACACCTCTACACGGTACGTTGGCGGTAGTTGTGTTCTTCCACTTCTGTGGTGTCCTAGTATTGTTGTTGGGGTCTGTGTAATAGTGTAAGTAGTTGTAACATGAGCGAGTAGCATATAGACTTCTTAGGCCCAATAAAGAAAGTCAAATCAAATCATTCAGTCTGGGTCGGGTGGCCGTTTTACAACGCTGCAACTCGTTTTTATTAATGTAGATTGTTGTAAGCATTACGCTTTTAGGGTGCAGTACGGATGATTTCGAGTGCTCGTATCTCAATGTTTTATTTGTATCGTACCATGTGGTTATTGTGTACGCGGTTTATCTTGAGTCCTGCAGGTATTTTATGAGCGGCTACGTTTTCCTGGAGGGGACGGCATTAATCGGCGGCCGTCATTGTTTTTGTAACCATCTTGGATATCAACAAGGCGCTCTGCTACCAAAAACATACAATTGAGTATCTGTGTCGTTCTGGGGCGAACTCAAGATAGGCCGCGGACACTATAACGCTTGTTAAACCCTTCGATCCCTTTGTACCATAGAAGACGAAGAAAAATATACGTGTTTTTTTCCCGTAAATTAAATAGTGTTTTTGCACATGCCTTGTGGCGATTTGCCGACCAGGAGGCAACTTGTAGTAAAAGGACACGCTGAGGTTTTTTGGGACCTTTTTTTCTTTTGCTCGTCGTTTTCTTTTTTCTTTTTTCTGCCCCTTTAAGATTCTAGGCCCTTTCTCTGGCTGTACTGCCAGCCTTCATCAGTTCACAAAAGCAAAATAGGGCATATTTCTTTTTACGAAAAGGGCGAACAGTGCATTTTTTCCCGAAGAGCAGGGGCAATAACCCCCTCCTGTGTGTACGCCGTTGGTTAGTAATGATTGTATTTCTTTTGTGTAAGATATGGCTTTCATCGTCGCTGCTGCTGCTTGTATTTTGTGAAAGTGTTACGAAGAATTTCTGTAAATGCTCTTCATTTTTCGAGAATACTAAGCAAATTTTCGTTTTTACCTTTTGTTATCTCATTCTGTTGAAGGACATTTATTGTTAGAACCTATACGTTCACAGTTCCTGACCGGAAGTGGTTGGCGCTCACTCCAAAACCATTTGAACCCTTTTACAGCTCCTACTACAGCTTAACACTTTGGATGATGCAACAACTGTGCACAAACAGTTAAAGAAAATCGAACTTAAAAGGGTACAAAGGGTTTGTAGTGAGCGTTAACCACTCCTGGTCATCTGCCCGACGAAGCCCTAAGACCCTAATAAAATCGATCTTACCATCCCGAAAGGCAACAGTCGACATCGAAATATTTGCTTTTGATTGTTGTGGTGTGGTTTTAGGGCCTTAGGGCTTCGGGCAGATGACCAGGAGTGGTTAACGCTCGTTAAACCCTTTGAAACCCTTTTTTTTTCCACTTTTTTTTTGGTGATTGTATAGAAATGCTAGGCGATAAAAATAGGACTAAACACAAATGGTTAATATTCCTTTCTTTTAACACCTTCGTCCAATTTTTAGCTGCCCTTATTTAAGAGGCGCAGCTGGATACAAGTAAACAATAGGTTTTTTAATGACTGGGTCTTCATCTACTTTCCTGGCTTTCCCCTGTGGGGTTGTCATCCAGTAAACTTCATGCTTGATCACGATATGTACTTTGTGAACCTTCGAAAAAAATTATCCACAGCCGCGTCAATGTCTATAGCTTATTTTAAAGATAACTGAATTTTCCGTGATCTAGTTCCTATGAAACTATTGCGCCAATCTCATAGGTTAGCCATTATTTCTAACTTAGTGTCTAAACGAGTGTTAAAAACAGGTATTTTAATGTTGGCGAACCCTAGCCGTGGTATCCTCTTCATTTTCAGCAATGAAGCATGGGACTTTACAGATCATATGTCTTTAGCTTTAAAATGAGCTTTAGAAAACTAAATCGGTCAAGCGGTTGAAGGGATGTAAGTGTTTATTTCACACATATCAGCAGCCATATTAATGACGTCATACCCCACTTCCGGTTGCCTACGAGGATGACAACATGATGCAAATGGAAGCTGGCATGGTGTAGAACAAAATTATCTAACTCATTTGTTTGCTTCATTAAACTGCACACCGGACCATCTATGATAATGTACTAAAACCCCTTACTTTCAGTCTGCGTCTTGCAGCTGGTGTTTTAGTCCGGCAGACGGCACAAAAACCCAAAAGAATAGTCTGCACAAAATATTTTTGCGCAGAGATGTTCTACAACATGTCCGTACTCCAAAACATAATGATGCCATCTTGGCACCCTTGGGGAATTCAAGATGGCGTCCAAAAATGGCGACAAAAAAATTGTTTTTTGCTTCTAGAGTCTATACCGTTCATCCGATTGAAAATTAATCGGTTGCCAATTATGTTTAGAATAAAATTTCCTTTAAAAAAGGTTCTATTCATATTTTTGGAAAAATTAATCCTTCTTGCCGAAATTCGTTATTTAAGTTATTTTAGACCGCTAACGCATGTTACATATACAATTCTTGACTTTAAACAGCTGCAGTACCCGTTCTAATTCGGATAAATGGACGTGATTAGGCTTAGATGAAAGATGAAGATGTATATTTTCCAACAAGGGTAATTAAAACGATTTCTAGTAATTAGGAACTAAGCTACGGCAGTTTACCTACGTTGCAGCGCTGTGCTTTTCGTTCTAATTTACCACCAGTTCCATCTTTAAACAGCTGTAGCACCCTTTCTAAGTCGGATAAATGGACGTGATTAGGCTTAGATTCAGTCAGGAATTGTATATGTAACATGCTTTAACGGCCTAAAATTACTTAAATAACGAATTTCGGCAAGAAGGATTAATTTTACCAAAAATATGAATATAAGCTTTTTTGAATGACATTTTATTCTCAACATAATTGGTAACCGGTTAATTTTCAATCGGATGAACAACTGTTTAGACGCTAAAAGCAAAATACCGTTTTGTTGTCGCCATTTTGAACGCCATCTTGAATTTCCCGAGGGTGCCAAGGTGTCATCATTATGTTTTGGAGTAGGGACATATTGTAGAACATCTCAGCGCAAACATTTTGTGCCGACAGTCTTTTTAGGTTAGGCAAAAAATCAGCATTTGGCAACTGCACTATTTGCTGCTTGGCATTGTTGCATAATAACAATGTTTAAAACAATGTAAAACAATCAATCTGGTCGTTAACAGCTCCTTAACGCCTGAACCACTTGACCAATTATAAAAGGCCTTATGGAAAGGGCACATCTACAGAGCAAAATCTACCTGCAAAATGTGCTAAGAACCAGCTTTATAGGACAAAAAAATCTGCAGAGAGCGCATCGTGTTAACAACAAGAACAAGCCAAAAACTAATTTCAAGGTTTCAGCTCAGGTCTATATCTTCGATTTGCTTCGGAGGTTTTTCATGAATTTTGGTATGTGTGTTGACCAAGGCCAACAAAGCTTACATACCAAATTTAATCGTGAAATACTTAGAGACTGCGGAGATATTATAGGCTTCAGATTGTTGGGTTTAGCATAGGAGGTTGAGGGTCAAATCTTACAGTATCCTTTACTAATAGTTGGAAATAAATTATTAATACATATCGTAAAACTTAATAATGTTACGGATCATATTCTATATTCTAAATCTAAGAAACAACATTTTCATTAAAAATAAAACAGCTACTTTGGTTGATGTGCCGTGACCGAGGGGTTCGACAAAGCTATAAATCTCGTACACCCAAGATTTAAGATTTATAAATCCGTTGTAAATCTTGTAAATCTGTAAATCTTGTGTTAATCATTCAAATCCACAAATCCACATTCAAATCCACATTCAAAATCCACATTCAAATCTTGCACAAATCTTGTAAATCATGTAAATCTGGCGTAAATCGTTTAAATCTTACTTAAATCTTTTTTAAATCTTTAAATTCTGCAAATCTTCGTGTAAATCTTTAAATCTGTAAATCTATGTAAATCTCCAAAATTTTGTGTAAATCTTTAAATCTTCTGTAAATCCGTGTAAATCTTTAAAAATCTCATGTAAATCATTAAATCAAACTTAAATCTTTAAAGTTTCTCTAAATCCGTGTAAATCTTGAAAAATTTTCATGTAAATCATTAAATCTTACTTAAATCTTTAAATCCCAGTAAATCTGCAAAATTTTATGTAAATCTTTAAATCTTCTGCAAATCCATGTAAATCATTAAATCTTACTTAAATCTTTTGTAAATCTTTAAATCCCACAAAATCCGTAAATCTCCTTAAATCCGTTGGAAGATTTACAGATTTACAAATCTCGTACACTTTTTTTGTCTTTGTCGAACCCCTCGGCCGTGACTGATATTAATGTTCGTTCTACAACAATCGTCTGCTTTCACGGGGACTTACTATCGGCAAGTTTTTGTGAGGGTCGTTGGTAAATAAAAATTTTTTCTACATTCAGGTGGAGATAGAAAAATATCATTTATACGAACACAAAACGAACCAATGAGAGCATCTGGCGACAATTTGCGCGCTTTTGTCATTTGTGCAGAGAGGAATTCTGAATTTAAGCAAGAAATCGATGCCGTACAACTAGGCAGTATTATGCAAGTTGGAAGTTTTAATTGTAAAGTTGACTTTTATAGGGAGACGGTATATTCTCGTTTCAAGTACAACTCGAACGTAGTGTTAAGTATCGATAAATTTTCTCAACCATGCGTTACATTCCGATGCTGATAAAAACACCTCACGCAAGTGCTCGGTATTTTTTCAGCTTCGAAATGTAACTCATGACTGAGAAAATTTATCGGTAAAAGATTTAGCTCTCGTGATGTTACTACTGATAATCGGTTTGAAAGAAATCGCCTTGACAGACAGTTTCAAGATAATAAATCTCCGTACGTTTACTTACCAATCTTTATAATCGACCACAATCTGGTGTTATCAGTAATTTGTTTACCGTGATCCCTCCATCTTTTTTTAATGCAATGTGGTATTAAAAACAATATGGAGGGATCAAAAAAATTACTTGATAATAGTATAATACCGTATGTTCTCAATTATTAGTGGTATCCGCAGTAAAAATACTACAACAGCAATGAAATTCCACTATGACGAGATGCAATCCGAACTAAAAAAAAAAAACACCGACGCTTGCACGGGTGTTTTGATCAGCTCTGGAACACAAGTGATTGAAAAAAATGATCTATACTTAAAATAGGCTTGAGTGGTTTTTGCGACGGGAATACCACGTTGCATTATAAACAAAATGGAGGGACTAAAGACGAAAAAAATATCTGATAATACTACAAGTGGTCAATAGGCCAATAAAAGTTAATTAAGTGGTTCTTAGGAACACACGCATGGTTTTTTCTTAGTGCGTGAAACTTTTTTTTTAATTGTCGATATAAAGAAAAAATTATGATGACGCATCAGCACTTAAACCAAATATTTCCTAGAGCCGATGGCCATTCACATGATCTTTGCTCCATTCACATGATCACCTCGTCGAAACGAATCTAAACCACGCGCAATGGCTGTTTGCCGTGACGTCACCATGAATTAGCCAATGATGAACAAGAACAACGGCTGTTTGGCCGTCTGAGTGGACTAGCCCAGTCACGTGACATGCACGTCACAGCAAACAGCAATGGAGCATGGTATAAGGGCCGTTCAGCGGCAAGACACACCTAAAAACATGGATCTAAAGAATGACTTTTATCAAACGCGCAACTCTTGCACGCGAAATGTAAAAAAAAAACACCGCCCGCTAACGACGTCAATTTTTTTTAGTATCACTCCTGAGAACCACTTAATTAATTTTTAGCGGCCTTACCGGAGACAAAAGTACTAATCCATGTTTAAGTATAGATAATTTTTTTTTCTCAATCACTCGTTCTATTCCCAAGCTGATAAAAAAAAAAACACATCTCGCAAACGCTCGGTGATTTTTTTGTTTGTTTTTAGTTTGGAATGCAACTCGTGATTATCGAAAAAATATCGACGTTAAACTAGGCTTTTGTAGATTACTACAGATGGTAATAATATGGCACGATTCTTTTCTGAGAAAAATACTCGAAATCAGTGCTAACAGCACAAACTTAACGATTTTTCTTTTGTTTTCCAGATTCACCGCTCTTCAATGAATGTCCTGAATAAATAATAGTATGATATCGTCTATTTGTGCCAAGCTTAACAGAACAAAAAAATTAGACTCGGATATTTTAAGCACTCCGTTAAAGCGATGTTTAAGCACATTCGACATTTGCCTTTTAGGTAAGTATTCAGCATGAAACAATTAACGTTTGTTTCCGGAGTTTTTAGTAAAACTCTTCAGTGATGAGGATAAGGGCTCGTTTATGCAACGGGACCTTCTCGCTCGCCGAAAGCTTTTGCTAGGCAACCGTTATTTATTTACGATTAATTTCCCGTTTCTATTAAATGAATGCGGTAATAGACAACAAATTAAATGTATTATAAATAACAACACGGACAAAGAACAAAGTGCAACAGTCATTTTAAACATTGCTACAACATTGTTGCCATTTCGCGCTATTTCCAAAATTTGCTATTCTCGCTGAAAAAAAACAGTTTCTAGTAGTGATCAAACGAAGGTAGAATAAATAGCTACTCGCAGCGAGAATTCAAAATCCAACATGACGCCCATTTCGGAGTTATCGATTCGAAGGCAAACCTTCGAATGCCGGTATTCAGGAATCTATCCGTCGTCGTGTACTGCAGTAAAAATTGTTTTCTAGTTGTCATAAATCGACGCTGTCATGTTGCAAGCATCGTACGTTGTGTCGCGAGGCTCGAGGACAAAATTTGCGTCCGCATTGTTGCCATGGTTACTACGTATAGACAACTTGAAAGCCGCATTCTCCGACAAAGGCGAAAAGCAGCCAGCAAATTAATATTCACCAAGTAAAAGCTAGTAAGCGAGAAGATTGTCCTAGCGTAAACGCGCCCTAAAACATTTACACGTGGAAGTATAAGGGCTCGTTTAACCAACGACAAATTTCTCGCTTACTAGCTTTCACTTGGGTAATACTAAATCTGCTGGCTGCTTCTCGCCTTTATCGGAGCATGCGGCTTTCAAGTTGCCTATGCGTGGTAACCATGGCAACAACGCGGACGCAAATCTCAACCTCGTGCTTCGCAACACGACGTATGATGCGTGCAACATGACTGCGCCGATTTATGACAACTAGAAAACAATTTTTACTGCACAACAAGACGACGGACAGATTTCTGAATGCTGGTATTCGATGATTTGTCTTCGATACGATAACCCCGAAATGGACGCCATGTTGGATTTAGCTATTTATTCTACCGTCGTAGCGCGAAATGGCAACAATGTTGTCGCAATATTCAAAATGACTATTGCACTTTGTTCTTTATCCGTGTTGTTATTTATAATACATTTAATTTGCTGCCTATTACCGCATTCATCGGTAATTAATAACGGTTGCCTAGCAAATAGCTTTCGGCGAGCGAGAAGGTCTTGTTGCGTAAACGCGCCCTGAGTCTCGCTGATGGTGAGTGACGTCGATACTGTCAGCAAAACCCTACCCGACGCAGTCCCAAAACTGCGGACAAACCAGTTCGCGATTAGGCCTGACAGAACAAAAATACAAAAAAAAAGAATGCTAGCCATGCATGCCTCAAGTGCTGGAGAGCTGGCACCCAACCAGTTCACAATCAGGCTCGATGCGGTTTCACTGTGAACAATCGAGCAATCTGTTGGCTTTTTTCACGATGAAACCCAGCATAGGATATCTCCACATTTTGCTGCAGCTGTTTGCAAATTGTGTGTGTGCTTAAAAATGTCTTCTCACGAAACTGTGTACGTGCCCTTTTACCAAAGGTTTGCTCTTGCCCTCTCATGGCTCTCTGAACAAGACTTGCCAAAATGGTCGCGACCGAGTTTGGGGTCCGAAACGAGAGGGCTCGAGCTTAACTGACACACGCCAAGGTAATTAATAGCAATGGTATTGCGACACTTTTGCACAAATGCGCAGTAGGCCACATCAGTAATTTAGGGGGGGCGGCCAAATTTCGATACATTTATTATATAACAACAACACACCACCCATCACCACAACACAATATGACCCGTCAACAGTTAACACAACACATAAATCCAGAAAAAATAATATGTTTTAGTTTACAAGTTTAAACACGAATGAATATTGATTGAAAACAAAGCAGAACAGTAGATGCTGTTGCTGCACCCGGCTGTTAGGGACCGGTCATTATTTATCGCCGGGGGAGGGGGAGAGAAAATTGGGGGGAGGTCATAAAGTTATTGGATCCTCTCGAGAGGGGATCATACATTTTTCAGGTCCCGTCAAGAGGGGGAGGACCAACTGGAAGAAAAAATCATTTTTGGACCTAAAAAATGGCACTTCACTTTCAGCAGTCAAACTTTCTATATTCGCCTCAGCTTCTGGGGGGCAGACCCCCCCCCCCATGATATCAGTGTTACAAGATTTTGGGGCTGTTAGTACCATTTCTGCAGGTATAGTTTTTACAAATAACTTCATATAAGAGCCTTGGCACCTGGTTTCTTGGCTTCTTAGGTCTTTCAGGTCCTGAAGATGTCACGGACGTGGACATACAAGTAAACAGTGTGTTCATCATACTTATTATATGAATCTTGACAAAAGATGGGTGTAAGGAACATTTTACAGAACATTTTTAATCCAACATATCTTTTCGTTGAAAACAAGGCACGTTTCCTTACATCTAATGGTGTGGAGAGCTACTTACTTATTTTGCTACAGCATTAATCTTGGGCTACAGGAATCATCTGCAGACAGTCTCAACGGGTATACGAAACGCGCAATTTTGTTTTTTGGGGGGAGGGGGTCACATTATTTTTGAACCGTGAGTGGGGGCAGTCAAAATTTCTTCAGGATCTCTTATGGAGGGTCCTCGAAAATTTGGTGGCCACGTTTTCATTTCCTCCCTCTTCCCCCTCCCCACCCCCCCCCCCCACCCCCAGCCATAAATGATGACCGGTCCCTTATGACAGGATACAAGTAAATCGTATGAAAATAATACGGCCAGAAAATGTGCGTGTGTGTGGGGGGGGGGGGGGACAACCCAACCACTATTCCAAGTCGAAAATATGGGAGTACCATTTTTAAACCGGGAGGAGGGGGGGGGCATTTGATATTAGGGGGGTAACTCCAAACTGGACCGGGGGGGATAGGCACCACTGAGCGAGGTATAATATCCGTTACGTAAGCAACAATGGTTTAAGCCTGTAAATGCAAAAGAATAAGAAAAATGACGATACTGGTTTTTGTTGCACGGTTACGTGTATACTTTGCCGATTAAACGTAAACAAATGTACAATATTAATACAAATTAAGGAAAAACTAGTTAAAAAAAATACTATCCAGTATACCATTACACCCGCTTTAGTCTTGTTTAGAGGGACAGTGTAAGTCCCTTCCGTCTGCTGTCAGGCGGAATATTTACGTTTCTTATGTTTGAAAAACATCATAAGGTACAAAAATTCTATCTATAATAATTATATTTCGTTCACGCTCAAAGCGTCATCACTTTATTTTGCATGCATTTACTTTTCAAAAAGCCATCTAGCTGCAATAAATGTTAAATAAATACAAATGAAAACCTATTTACGGTATCTTTTGGACTTACATGTCACGCTGCCTGAGGGGGGAAAATCCCAGGCCGTGTCAGTATGGCTCAGCGGTAGGACCTCGGCCTTTGGTTTCAAAGGTCGTGGGTTCAATTTCCCACTCAGTCAGTCTGGCATCTAAGTGCAAAAGGCAACGTAAATAGGTTTCCATCTGTATTTATTTAACTCATGTTGAGCCTTCCGCTTGGTGTAAAACCGGTTGTCTTTCGACATTCACTCGTACTTTTATTTTTTCAACAGGCGTTGGTCAGATGGTTGGGACAGGTATCTACGTCTTGACTGGTGAAGTAGCAAGACACATCGCCGGTCCTGGAGTTGTCCTCTCTTTCCTTATCGCCGGAGTGGCAGCTTTGCTTACTGCCGTCTGCTATGCCGAGTTCGGAGCTCGTGTTCCACGCGCCGGAAGTGCGTACATCTACACCTACGTCACCATTGGCGAATTTTGGTCCTTTCTCATTGGCTGGAACCTCATCTTGGAGCACATGATTGGCGCAGCAGCGGTGGCAAGAGCCTGGAGCGGCTACTTGGACTCGGTTTTCAACGGTGCAATTGAAAACGGTACAAGGAAATACGTGGGCGAAGTCCAAATTGCCTTCTTCGACAGCCACCCAGATTTCATCGCTTCCTTCATGTGCTTGATTCTAGGGGCTTGTCTTACCGCTAGAGTGAAAGAATCGAGTTACATAAACACTGTTCTTACAATTGTCAATATTGGAGTCGTCACAACCGTGACCTTTTGTGGGCTGTACTGGGCTGACGGAGAAAACTGGACATCAGTGCCCGGAGGTTTTTTGCCGTATGGATTCAAAGGTGTCATGATAGGTAAGTGATCAACTACAGCGAGCGAGCAGAGGCTAGCTAGAGCTACAGAATAAATGTACAAATGCACCCTTTAAAGGGGGATTGCCACCAAATCACAAGCTGCAGCGTCTATAGCCATTTGCCGATATCTAGTTCTGTCTAGCCCTTACTTTCAACAGGCTAAGGAACACACAAATAAGTTTCTTTTTACACAACAAACAAGCCAGGTGCCTCCTTTATTATTGAGTTTAAAGTTGGTGCGCCCACGTGCACCAGGGAGCAGCGGTAAAGTTAAGCCTAACGACATCACGAGCGCTTTTTTTTTCTGTATATCGACCGTTTCGAGACGCAGATTTTAAACCGCTAGGTGGGCGCCGTCTAGTGACACCGGTATCGTTAACCTTCACCGCTTGCTCCCTGGTGCACGTGAACACACCAACTTTACATTCAATAATTAAGGAGGCACGTGGCTAGTGTATAGTGTGAAAAGAAATTTCTTTGCGCATTCCTTTGCTTGTTGAAATCAAGTGCTACATGGAATTAAATGATGGTAGACGGAGCTAGATGCTGCAACCTGCTATTCGGTGAATAGGCACCTTTAAGCAAAAAAAACCGAAGTGCTGATGATGAATTTTGCCCACTGATTTTGTGTTTCTTGTAGGAGCCAGTGCTTGTTATTTTGGATTCACTGGTTTCGATATTATTGCTACATCAGGAGAAGAAGCCAAGAACCCACAGAGATCCATCCCATTGGCCACTTTCCTCGCCATGGGCTTCGTCTTATTAACATATGTGTTGGTGTCAGGGACTTTGACCCTTATGGTCCCTTACAATTCCATCAACCCGACTGCTGCACTTCCAGGTGCATTTGCAGCCCACAATGCTGCTTGGACTAAATACATTATAACTATTGGAGCTCTTGCTGGAATGACCAGCGGTTTATACGGCAGCATCTTTGCTTTTAGTCGCTGTCTTTACGCCATGGCTACTGATGGACTTTTTTTCCAGGTAAGTGTATTTGTAGTATTATAGCATTTGTAGTATTTATAGTATTAGGGAGTCAAGCTAGTAAGTCACGACTTCGCATGCTTTGATGCCTGTTTTGCTTGTAGGGTAGGTGTACCTTCGGTGGCGTGCACAGGGAAGGGGCAGGGGAAATTGCCCCTGCCTTTTTCGGAAAAAAGTCCTTTTCGCTTTTTTTTGTAAAGCAAAATATGCCCTATTTTGCTTTTATGAACTGATAAATGCTGGTGCTGCGGCCAGAGAAAGAACCTAGAGGCCTAAAAAGGACAAAAAGAAGCTAGGAAAGGGGCAGAAAAGAGTAAAAAAGAGAGTGCCAAGTTTAAAAAAAAGGGTAAAAAAGAAAGGTCTTCAGAAAAAAAAACCGCAGCGTACCCGTTTACTAAAAGTTTCCCTTGTCCTCTCGGAGGTCTGTGCACGTAACTGCGCACCGTACTTGCATAGTGAGTTCAAACGAACCCGAACACGGCGGAGAATATGTTTGGAAAGCTTGGTAAAAAAAAAAAACTTTGTACACTCAACCGAAGCAATTACAAATTTTGAATAAAGAATAAATCACAAGGTAAAGGGTAAACGAAGCACACAAGTCTGTATTAAAGACTGGCCTTGTGAAGATACACAATACACTAATCTGAGAAAGAAAGAAAAGACAACTGCCCCGACTGGGAATCGAACCCAGGACTTCCCGTTCACTAGCCGGGCGTTCTAACCACTGCGCTACCGCGGCGGATACTAGCAACCCGGCCTAGTCAGCGGGAAGTCTTGGGTTCGCGTGCCAGTCGGGACAGTTGTCTTTTCTTTTTTTCTCAGATTAGTGTATCTTGTTTTCTCACAAGGCCAGTCTTTAATGCAGACTGTTTGCTTCGTTTACCCTTTACCTTGTGATTAATCTTTATTTATCACTCGCATTATTTCTAGTGTGGAGGCCAAGAAGCATTGTTGCTTTCCCTCCTTGTGTATGTTTTTGACAGCTAGGTCATCACTGAGAAAGACTGAACAGTTACTTAGCTCGGCTGGAGCCTGAAGCCAGTATCCGCCCCGGTAGCACAGTGGTTATAGCGACCGGCCTAGTCAGCGGGAAGTCCTGGGCTCGAGTGCCAGTCGGGGCAGTTGTCTTGTCTTTCTTTCTCAGATTGGTGTATCTTGTTTCCTCACAAGGCCAGTCTTTAATGCACACTGTTTGCTTCGTTTACAAATTTTGTTTTCGTTAAAACTATTTATCCAGTGCTTTGACATCAGAAAATGGCCTGTTAACCACAGGGAGAAGTAAGTGTTATTTTTTTCAAGAGGCTGCTTAAGTAAAAAGTATAAACAAACTTGTATAAAAAAAAAAAAAAAATTTTTATCCTACCTTTGGGCCTTTGATAGCTCTGACTAGAGCAGCAGCTGTATAGTTCCAGTTGGCCCGTACATAGTGGGTGGGCACTACCTGGACACATTTCTTTTCTTGAATATGCATACCATTTTTTTTTATTCCAGCCATTCTGCAAAATTGATTCCAAGCTGCAGGTACCTATTGTCAATGTTATTGCTGGAGCCATTTGCGCTTCTTTAACAGCTCTTCTTTTCGAACTCGAAAAATTGGTCGAGCTCATGTCTATTGGTACGCTCGCGGCCTACACCGTTGTAAACATGAATGTCATCATCCTGCGATATCAGCCATCGACCAACTACACTCTCTCGTCCTCTGCAGCAGCAAGTTTTCTCGACTTTAAGGATGATGTTAGAAAGGTGCGTAATTTTTTAAGAATGTTGGGAAATGCCAAAATAACTGTAAAATTACTCTTCACTACTTTGTAAAACAGGAGATAATGGGCTGGTAAGGTTTTCAGAGTTTCAATGGGCATTCTTACTATGTGACCAGTGACGGATTATGGGAAGGCATCTGTGGCGGCCGCCTCATCTTTGGGCGTAATCCACTAACTCATCTCCTGTCTGCCTTCTGAAGGTTATCAACTTCAAATTTCTGCATACTACCAAAACCAAGTCACTACTCGTGCAAAGTATATGAGCCGTGTTGTTACTGCAACTTAATCCAAGGGAAGATGGAAAGGTTGAGATGGAAGGGTGCGGATATCAAGACATAGCACATTGGTTCGATTTCATTAACGTCTAACCAGTCATTCAGATACTGTGAAACACTAGAGTATGATGGACCCAAACATTACTACAAAACCATCTACCAATTTAGTTGTTATACAGTTTGCATTGAATGGAACAGCACGGAGGGGGATGGGGAGGTAAGACAGACGTAAGGAAATTTGGCAATTTGGTAAAACTTGCTTTATAGCGAACGGAAGGAACATTAATGGAACTGAAATTGCATGAGCTTCTTGAATGCTGCCCTAGACCTCACCGTGGAAGGTCACAGGCGTTCTTCCAAATCTCTGTGGGTGGAGATGTTGGATCAACGCCTGCCCCCATGGCTTTATTCTGGATCTGCTACAATGCATACTCTAAGAGTAAATACTGAATGCTGCACTAATAAGCCATTACATCGACAAAATGCACTAATAATCAATCCATCTATTCATTTATTGCTAAGAATCAGCCCATCTATTCATTCAACTCGTACGGCTCAATCTATGGTTATTTTTTTTAAGAATAAATCTACTAAGAAGGCTGAACCCGTCTACTCATAACCAATGCTTAAGTACCAACTCAACTGTTTATTCTTGCTTAAGAATCTAGCTTCTTAATATATTTGCTTAAGAATCACCTTGTCCATTTCTTAAATAAGTTTACATCTTCCCATCCATTGCTTAAGAATGAACCTAGATACTCTGATATTACGTAAGGACAAACCTATCTTCTCTAATAGTGCTTAAAGATCACCCCATTAAGTTTCTTTTTTATGTTTTCTTTGTTAGGGTACAGACAAAGCAGGTCGTCTCAAACCACAGTTCCAATTCCTGGAATCAAAACTAGACTGGATAGAGATGAATAGCTGCATCATGCTTATGACAGTTTCCCTAGCCGTCTTCTGCATAACTGCCAAAGTAGCCAGTGACTACCTTAGCCAGCCAACTTGGTGGGTCATTTTTCTACTGATTGTATTTTTGGGATTGGCTTTTGCGTGCCTTCTCATTCTGTGTCTACATGAACAGAGCTCTGACTCAATGGTTTTCAAGGTAAGTGTTTATTTTCCTACTGTAGGTTTTAAACGGAGTTGTGTGGATCTTTCGTTATGATCATTGATGGTAATGCTGAAGTTGCACTGTGTCGTCAAGGGTTGACTAGGAGTATAGAGCTAATACCTGCATTATGTTGGGATAAGGTGAGATAAGATATAAGATAAGATAAGAGAAGATAAGTTTTATGTGCACAATAGCAAAAAGGCTCTGACAAAACTATGTTGACACTCTGCCGGATGGCCACACATATCATTAGGCCTACAGCTGATTCTAATTAGGCCTATTTTTCAGGGGTGAGCAACTCTTTGCCATCGAGTCAAGCCGAGTCGAGTTTGAGGGTAGAGTATCGAGTTTGAGGGTAGAGTATCGAGTTTCGAGCGACTTCGAGTTTGGGGGTAGAGTATCGAGTTTCAAGTCGAGTTCGAGTTTGAGGGTAGCGTATCGAGTTTCAAGTAGAGTTCGAGTTTGAGGGTAGAGTATCGAGTTACAAGTCGAGTTCGAGTTTGGGGGTAGAGTATCGAGTTTCGTGTCGAGTTCGAGTTTGAGGGTAGAGTATCGAGTTTCAAGTCCAGTTCGAGTTTGAGGGTAGAGTATCGAGTTACAAGTCGAGTTCGAGTTTGGGGGTAGAGTATCGAGTTTCGAGTCGAGTTCGAGTTTGAGGGTAGAGTATCGAGTTTCAAGTCGAGTTCGAGTTTGAGGGTGGAGTATCGAGTTTCAAGTCGAGTTCGAGTTTGGGGGAAGAGTATCGAGTTTCGAGTCGAGTTCGAGTTTGAGGGTACAGTATCGAGTTTCAAGTCGAGTTCGAGTCTGAGGGTAGAGTATCGAGTTTCAAGTTGAGTTCGAGTCTCGGGGTAGAGTAGCGAGTTTCGAGTCTAGTTCAAGTTTGGGGGTAGAGAATCGAGTTTGGAGTTGCGTCGAGTTTCAAGTCGAGTTCGAGTTTGGGGATAGAGTATCAAGTTTCGAGTCGCATCGAGTTTAGGGGTATAGTATCGAGTTTCGAGTTGAGTTCGAGTTTGGGGACAGAGTATCGAGTTTCGAGTCGAGTTCGAGTTTGGGGGGTACAGTATCGAGTTGCCCTCAAGTTTGGGGGTAGAGTATCGAGTTTTGAGTCGAGTTCGAATTTGGGGGTAGAGTATCGAGTTTCGAGTCAAGTTCGAATTTGGGGGTAGAGTGTCAAGTTTCGAGTCGAGTACGAGTTTGGGGTAGAGTATCGAGTTTCGAGTTGAGTTCTAATTTGGGGGTAGAGTATCGATTTTAGATTCGAGTTCGAGTTTAGAAGGTGATGTTGTAGGTTCTTATAATTACCATCTGCGTTAAACCAATCAAAATCAGCTTTTCTTGTATCGAAAACACACGACGTGACTTTATTCTTGTACCTGACTCCATCGTGGATGGAAATAAATAGAAGCTGTCGGTGATTTCAGTGCAGTACGTGCCATGTGTTGACGAGCTAATTATTGTATAACTATTAAACATACGACATATTCCAAATTTTTAAAAGCACTAATTCTATAGAACTTAAGTAAAGATGATAAGTTTTGTACGATTTTTTTAACCCTACGTATAACTCGAAACTCGAAAAAAAATCAAGTGTGAGGGAGACGAGTTTACATAATGAAATCAAATGCGAACTCTACTCTAAAATTTTCGACTTTCGCACTTCCCTGCTATTTTTGTTTTTGTATTTTTGCGTTAGCGATCATGCACTAACACAGACATAAAGAAATAAGAGTTTGGCGGTGCACAGAGGTAACGCCAACACACGAATCTGACATTCGAACGGGTGAGTTATAGGTAGGCATGACACAAAAACATATCTGCATTTGAAGTATTACAATTCTAGTTTGTTAGAGGTGTCCTCTGACTGGCAAGAAAACTAACAATAACATGAATTTGGCAACAAATATTTAATTTTCGGCCCGGAATTCACTATGAAATTGTTAAAACATGATTAAAAGGTTGGGAGCTGCCACAAATTGTGGCATTCATACAGCCACCATATTGAATTATTTTCCAATGCGGTGGCTGTGTGAATTCCACAATTTGTGTCATCTCCCACTTTTTTTTAGTGTTTTAACATTTTTATTGTTAACAAGGCCGAAATATCGGGCCGAAAATTAAGTATTTGTTGCCAAATCATGTTCTTGTGAGTCTTCTTTCCAGTCAGAAGGTACCTGTATCATAAACTGCTGCTGCAAAACCAATTGAGCATTTATTAAAGTTCAACTTTTTAAACATTTTTTTAATTGTTGGTGCCCTTTTCCCTTTCGGCGCCCAGACCGGCAGCCCCCTTCGCCCTTCTCTTGTTCCGGCAGTGGACCGTATTGTGTGCGCAGCGTATCTTGAGTCCTCCAGGTATTTTATGATCGGCTTTAATCGAAGGCCGCCATTGTTTTTGAAACCATCTTGGATATCAACAATGCACTCTGCTACCAAAAACATACAATCGATTATCTGTGTTCGTTCTGGGGCGAACTCATGATAGGCCGCAGACACTATAGTGCAGAGCATAACAGTGAAAAACTGGCGATTAAAATGGATGACTTCTACAATTTCAAAATATTCTTTTTTTCTTTTTTAGGTCCCGTTTGTTCCTTGGATTCCAGCATTAAGTATATTTCTCAATTTATCACTTATGACCTACTTGAATTACGTCACATGGGTTCGATTTGGAGTTTGGGTATTTATAGGTAAGAATGTTTCGTCTGCACACAGACCGATGAAATAACGACCTTCTTATAACCTAATTGTCAGCCTATGTCTGAACAGTTAAGTCCAACAAAATAAAATGCGCACTTATGATGAAAAAGGCATGAAAAAAAAACCATGAAGACTCAAAAGGTTGGCGTTTCAGTTGAATCTGTGTATCAATGGCATTAACCAATACTTGATAAAACATGCTTTTTTAGTGTATTTTTTATTATTTTTTTAAATAAATATCTTTGAGCCTTAAGTCAGCTGAAGCAATTTAATGCTCGTGTGGCTGAACCGGCTCAATTTTGAACATTTACCAGACTTTTTTGAGAGAAGAAATATCTGGTAAAGGGAGGTGCCAACCCGGGGGTTTGAACCGGGAATCCTCCGTTCACCGTGGGGGCCGAAATATTGTCCAGAATTGGGCAGAATAGTTCCCTTAGCCGCTGAAACAGCATGGCAGACTCTCACGCTACGATGACGACTTTATGTATGATTTTTTTTTATCAATTTCTATGAATAGTACCATAACCGTTGTATTGTGAATACCCTCTTTTACGAGTGAATGGCCCAGAAGAAACAATAGTCTAACAACACTTTTTACATGCTCTAGTAAACTGTGGGTCATTCTCAGAATTATTGCCCGCACTTTTCAAACCATTGAAATACCCACAAAACACTGAGAAACATCGTTGGTTCTGTAAAGAACGTTGTAGTTGTGCTACTGCTGTATATTTGACAGTGATTTTCGAACTGTTAGACGGCTACTGCAGATGGTGGTGTGCGCGTAATGATGAAACTTACTAGTTTCAGTGAATTATTAATCCAATCCGAAATGCCCCTTTGGCGAACAAGGGAAATGAGAAAATGTCCCATCGCACAACAACGAAAACGTCGTAAAAATAGGACTCTTGGAACGTATTTTGAATGGGCATTGTTTATGAATTGTGCTTAATTCAAAAATTCTCCTTCCACGAACTAGGGAAATGAACAATTACCCCGTCAACCAGCAACGATAAATTTGTTTCAGTTTTCGTAACAATGGACTTTTTTGGAACGGCGCGATTGACATTGTTGCATGGGCAATCACATTCTCAAGAAATTGCTGTTCAGTTGTTATCGCGAGCGGGGTAATCACCTGGATAATGCCCTCAACCTTGGGCCATTCCTAAACAATAGCCTACGGACGTTGCACACCTTTGTGTATTGTTTAGGATTGCCCCACGGTTTTTGGGCATTATCTTACATTATAAGGCAAAGTCTCATAGCAAAAACGAAGGCAAGAACCACCCTTACAAAAAAAAAACTGGCAAGCCTGTGAATTCTTTGTCCAGAAGTTGAAACTGGTACGTTGTTGCCTTGAAAAATTGAAATTAGCACATTGCTACCTAAATAAATACGGATGCCAACCTCTATTTACGTTGCCTTTTGGACTTATATGTCAGACTGCCTGAGCGGGGAATCGAACCCAGGACCTTTGAAATCAAAGGCCAAGGTCCTACCGCTGAACCATACTGACACGGCCCATTGGCTTTCCGTCCCGTTTAAAACATTGTTGCCTCGACTAACAATTTGTGCTGCGCGGTATCTCAGTGGCAAATCTTAAATAACGTCATGCTCGAAGGGCAGTTATTTTTCACACGGTACGGATCGCTCAAGCCAAACCGACGAAGTGGGGGGGGGGGGGCTGAACGAGGAATACCCTGTTTGGGATAACGAGAAATAACCCTGATCTTTGAAAAATGAAGCGCTTGGAAGGGTGGGGGGCCCGTTATGCGTCTGTTACCTTAAGCATATGATTACGCATTAACTGAACCTACAGGAAAGGAGGGACGGGACACGGGAGGAAAAGAGAAGGAATCTCCAGGTAGGAAAAATTGCCTTTCAACTACGTCTGGTAAAGGAGAGGAAGGCAAGGAGAAGGCCGGATAAGAGGATAGGAAGGGATGAAAGGGTAAGGGAGAGGGAAAGGCAAGGGCAGAGAGATGATGGGACGAAAGGGGGGAAACGGGAGGGAGGAAAAGAGAAACTTACAGGACGAAAAATTGCCTGTCGCACTCAATGTTCAGGCAACACCGACCGAAAACTGGGCAACAACCACGAGCCAAATCAAACCACTGTCGAAAGAAAACCCGGGCGAAGCCGGATACGATTCTAGTCCTTTATGTGTTCATGGTGTGTGATTAATTCTGTTATTTGCGTTAAAATCCTCAAAAATCCTTTTACTGATTTACAAACTAAATCCAGTATAGCATACAATGGATGTGAACATTTTTTTATTAATCCGACAATAGGTTAAAATTACCGTGGATACAGACAGACAGAAACCAGAACAGGATAATGGAGTTTTGCTTTCCTTTGCACCAAGCGTCACTAAAATTCCAAGCAACGAACATGATTAATAATCCAGGGGGTACGTCTGGCATTAGAATGTCCCGTACCTCCTTGTTTCTGAATTAGTTGAAGGCTGGACCGTCATTTTCGATAGTTATTGACGTGGGGGCTAGGGTGGAATGCAAAATCTAATTTTGAAGATTATGTCATTCGATTCTCTGAAAAAACTACGTAGCATGCCGTAATTACAAAGAATTTTATTTTTCTTAAAAGCTTGTGGGAATAATTTAGCATCGAAAATGATCTTTCCCGTGGATCCTTCAAATAGGAAAATATAATAACGGCTTTAAATATAATAAGAATATTTTTTGGGCGAAACGGGAATAGGTGATATGGATAACCATGCGGATTGTGACGATCAAATATAAAAATTAATCGTGGGTTTCCTTAAGTTATCTTGCCGCAAGATGACTCAGGGAAGTCATCTATTTTTCTTCGGGGAACTATAGTTACTACGTGTTTCTCTCGATGTAGCCAGTATATTGAAAATAAGAGTTCAACCGGTTCCTACACTCGTACCAGCATCATAATTTTTTTTACATCTGTAAACCAACGGATTTACTGACTGAGCTGTCATCACGTGATGAGCCTCAGGTTTTTTTAATTCCTGGTGAGGAAAATTAAATTTTGCAATACACAAATTCGCCGAGCTGGGCGCTGCTACCACAATGTTCTAACACACAGCCTACAATATCCACTCCCTCTTGTTCGTAGTGAAAGTCTTAATAAACTGTCAGAAACTGCCACACCCAAAAAAAAAAAATGGGCATCACCAGGAGCGAATAAATATAGACGACGTGGGAGTATCCGTGGTCGGCCTTTGAAAGTAGTGATATCTTGGCTCTTGGACTATTTAGTAACCCCGATGGTTCCTCAATCCCTTGTCCGATTCCAGATTTGTCTGTTTGATAAACCTTGTCCAGATTCCCGTGCTACTGCATGCAAAGTGTGGTTTGGATAGACCTTGTGGTTTACGCGTGATGCGCGGTCTAACATTGGAGTGTGATCATGGAGGAGCGTCGATCCAATTAATACACCAACATTCTGCTTCTTCACGGCTTTAAGTTTTTTTGTTTTTTTTTTAAACTCGAGGAGCAATAAACTTGGTAATAATGTGTCTCCAGCATTGGAATATCACGAGCCACATCAGCAAATTCACTTTGTATCAGGTAGTACAGGATGAACGCAATTCGATTTTGAAAGCCAGTGAAACCCCGCAAGAGCATAAAAACAAACTCAACTTAATTTTCGGCCAAAATACCATCTATGCCTTATTCACCAGTAAAAAAATAAAATAAAAAAATAACGCACAAAAACGCACAAGTCCCGACTGGCCCACTTAAGCAGGGTGTCGCCATATTGGAAATGACGAAACGTGGCGTTTCCAATATGGCGATACCCTGACTTACCGGTTTGATCAGGGCTAGTAACCTACGTTTCTGTGCATTATTTTTTTTATTATTTATTTGTGAACAAGGCCTAGAAGGTATTTTGGCCGGAAATTAAAGATGTGTTTGTTTTTATGCTCG
>JAHWFP010034090.1:29445-46439 GCA_023313725.1 Lithobius niger | reverse complement strand
AAATATGATCAACTGTTCACAAAGTGTGTCTTTTAAAGGGCCCAAATGATTCTGAAGGCTGGCTGCAAAATGTGAGCTACTCAAAATACACCAACTGATCGTAAAAAGTAATATAGATGGGTGGTGCTATTTGGAGTCCGTAAATTACACACAAAAGACTGCTAAATGTTGACAACTCAAAACGTGATCAACTGTTCACAAAAAAACGATCATGTGGCTTGCGCTGTAGCACTGTCTTCACTTTATAGTTTGCATTTGGAAAAATTTCACATTGTATTTGCGGCTGAAAAAGGGATTAAGCCAAACTTCCGTAGGGTTTTCGAAATGGACCACCTTATAACCATAATCTTACGAATTCATTAACTTAAATTGTACGTATAGAGAAGTGTATAATATATGGGATACACAATCAATGTGGAAGTGTGCAAGATCATCAGGATAGAGCTGCAATCTTCGCAAGAGAGAGACACGAGTGACGTCTGCGGTTGGAAAGACAGGGCGAGGCCGCGAGGTAGGGACTGCTGAGGCGACCATTGTAAACAGTGTCGTGGTTAAGGAAGGCATTGTTGGTCTGCATACCAAGTGTGGCCTCAGACTTCGTCTTTGAGTATACGAAGGAGACCACGTAGGCTTGTCCCTTACTGCAGGTGGTGGAACGACCGGTGGAACCTGAATAGAGGGTGGAACCAGTCATGATAGATGAGGCTAAGGAAGGATCAGGTGTCACAGCCGTGGACCATTCCATGCCTCGGGGACAACAGTCGAGAGGCGACCGTAGAGCGGAGGTCAGCCACCAAAGAGGTAGAGCTGTAAACAAGGTGTTTAACACACGACGGGCCCCTGTCCTGCAAGATGAGCCTTGGAGACAAGAGACCAGGGACCGGGGACAAGGCGTCAGAAGACAAGGTTTCAGGCGTCCTGGTAGGTGCGGCCCTAATGGACCGCCGGCCGAAGCGACTGCGGCCACGTTGAGGAGGAACGTTGGCGTAGCAGGCTTTGTGCGATCACCGGTCAAAGCGAACACGATCGCGATTTGAAGAAGTGGGTATGTTATGTATGGTCAGCAAAGGACGTAGGGTAGGTCCAGTTGTTTCAACACAGGTTTGGTATGGGTAGCGGTTGCTGCAAGTCGTGAGAGGAAAGACAAGGAGTCAGATTTACTTGTGGGAGACACAGGAGACAGCAGCTGGGTCATCCTCAATGAAAATAAAGCCTAGCGGTTCACGTGCAGATGTAGATCTGAAATAAATGTAGTGGGACGAAGGATGCGAAGTCATCGTTGAGGCTTAAACATCAGAGAGGCCGGGTATGTTTTAGCTAGTGTCTGCGAAGGTTGTCTTCAGGAAACAGGAGACCGGAGTCAAGCTGCAAACATGAACGACTGAGTTTACAGTTGTAACTACAGCCGAACCGAAGGGAGGAAATACGTTCGCAATTTATCTGTTTCCCAGGTCCACATCTCATACTACTGCAGGTGGATCGACCGGTCGGTCCCTCGGTCCGTATGATGCTGGCCGGAGGCAGTCTTGGCAACAGAGAAGGGCGAGTGGAGATTGTGGACCCCCCCCCCCCCCCCCTCTTCTGAGTACTAAAAGGAAGTAGGTCTTCTGCAGCTTCTAGTGAAGAAGCGCTGTCTGGCTCCAAGAGATATCAGTTAGGTTCTTGTTATCAGTGGACAGGAGACAGACCTTACTTATGAAATACGATGAGTAGCTTTGATAGGTGTGATTCTGAAGTGGACACAGTAGATAAAAGAGTTTCCATTCTGCTAAACGGCCCTCCAAACGGATATAAAAATACCAGGAAATTTTTGAAAGCTGCCCTAATATCGAAGTTTGCAGCATCTTATTATTGACACTAATGACAGTATTGTCAGCGCTCCAAACTAAATTGCCTATAATTTAACTTCAAAAATCTTTTCCAGAACTGCTGAAAATGCAAGTTGTCTACCATGTTTTAAGTAGTTTCCCTTTGCCTGTGGTGGCTATTGGCTAGTTGTATCGTAAAGTAAATGTTTAAGTTTTATCAATGACAGAAAATTGACTTTTAAGTGAAAAATAAAGAAACCCGTTAAAAGTCAATTTTCTGGATTGAACATAAAAGTGTAGAATTTTACCGTAATACTATCCTGCACAAAAAAAGTAACATCTGAGGCGTTGTGTCTCAGTGTCTGCAATAAATGTACTATGCAATACTCTGTAAGTCTGTACTGTATTTAAAAAAAAAGAAGAAAAGTACCTGAAATACTGTGTTTTAACAGTTACCCTGCAGATTTGTGGGTGCTCATTATGTTCGTCGCAGACTGGTCAGGCATTTTCTGCTACTGGATGTAGCTGTGGTCCCCTCGATTGTCCCTAGTAGTTCCAAGGGTCTGGGGGACCGTGGACCGATGCCCTGAGGAGATCGTGGGTCGAGGTTAAAGAAGCATTGATCAGTGGACACAATAAGAGACTCTGCCGAAGGAAGGATGCAAGGGAAAACCGCCTGACAACGACCGAAAGTCTAGAGTCTAGAGACTGCAAGCGGTAGATAGCTGAGCGGTCGGTGAGATGCAGCCAATAACTGTGAATGGTGCCTTCGGGAGCGACCGATCTAGGCGTCGCAACACTTGAAGAGAGTGAACGGGCCGAGGGTTTTTCTGTAAACCGGCGTTGACCTACTGGTGGTGTACTGAATGCTCAATATTGAAACTGTGATTCCCTCTGTCGCTCTTGACGGGTCCATGGATGTGGGGATATGAGGACAAAGGCCGAGGGGAATGTGGGCAGGGATCTCTGTCTCTGAAGGAGGAGGACCGACAGCAGTTCGCAGAAAAGAAGGGACCAGAAGAAGTACTGACGTCCGCCGTCAGCACGCAAGGACTGAGACAGCCAATGCTGGAACAAGTAGCATCTTTAAAGGTAGGGAGACAGTGAGACCAGGGGCGAATTTAAAGGGGGGGGGGGGGGGGAACTGGAAACAAAGAACGTTTACTAATAGATTCAGGTAGCAAAAAAAAGGTTCTCAGAATATTTCGGGAGGGCCTTATAGGGCTTTGCCCCCCAACGCTGTTTCCTTAACTCTGCCACTGAGTGAGACAGTGGTTGCCCGGTAGCACTATGTACAGTCGTGGCAGCAGGCTGACGCCCGGTCGATCGAATGTCCCTGATTAAAGGAACATGGGCGCTGTAGAATCTTCGCAGCAGCAGGTGGTGGCCCTGGTTGTGTGGAGTCTGCAGACGCTTGTGATGAACCAGCTGTTGATGCACATTCGTAGTGTAAAGTGAATGAGCGGTCGCTCGGACGCTTGTGTTGTGATGCATGGCCACTGGCGTACATTCGTGGTAGTTGGTGGATACTCGGTCGCTCGGAAACTTGTGTTGTGGCACACAAGCATGATGCACATTCAAAGCAGCTGGTGGATGCTTGGTCGCTCGTGCTGTGGTGCAGAGGCTCATGATGACCGGCGCAAACTCTGTCCATCCATGGGACTGGGGACAGGAGAGACAGCAGCCAACTGGCTAGCCAGCAGAGCTGAAAATCGGAAGTTGGGTGCATGGTCGCCCGTGTTGCAGTACATGAGCGTAGGGGTACCTGGGTGCAGAGATGCAGCAGAACCGAAAATTTGGGTCAAGGGAGACCGGGCCAATAGTCCAAGAGAAGGCCCTCTTTGGGGTTCGGTCGCCCGTGCTTGAGTGCAAGAGCACCTGGGCACAGGGATGCAGCAGAACCGAAAAATTCGGATCCAGGGAGGACCGGGCCAAGAGCCCAAGTGAAGGTCCTCTTCGGGAACCGACAGGCTGTTGCCAAAACAGTACGTCCAATTGTAGAGATGTTTCCATGGGAGAGCTTGTAGAGGACAACCACATGCGGTGGTGCCCTAGGAAAAAGATGAAGCCAGCTTGACTCGGGCGCTTTAGATAGAGGCATGCGCACAACCGCAAAAGGGAGCTACGAGCATGGCAGGGAAGCCAACCTTTCATTTCTAGGGGATTGAGCCTTCAATGGAAGGAACTGCTATATAACGAAAAATCAAATAACGTAAATCAGGTTTTCGTCTGCAATAAAAACCTAAATTTTGGGGGGGTTAAAATTGGTTTCTATCGTCTATATGAAAATTTATACTACCTGTAAATTAAATTGCATTCAGTTCCTGAGTGCTCTTTATGTCTTGAGGTTTTTCGCTCTCTTGATCCGCCCAGTGCGCATGCGTCACCATGCGCAAGCCTCCTATAAAAGCAGATCGCTCGCCCATGGCGGCCATCTCTTTTCCTCTCGATATGTCAACCATGACGGTGGCTCAAGAGGGGAGGTAGGGTGGGTATTTACAGGTAGTATAAATTTTCATATAGACGATAGAAACCAATTTTAACCCCCCCAAAATTTAGGTTTCTAATCGTCGGGAGAAAATTTCTGCTACCTGTAAATTAAATTGCATTTACAGTAGACCTCGTCAGTATAGGTGGCGGGCACCATCATGGCGAGTTACCCCGGGTTGCGGACTGGTTCCCCCAAAAAGTTTAACAAAACTTCGCACTTCATTGAAAAATATAACAGAAACAGGAATTTGGATCTCTTTCGTAGGATTTGGTGGCCTTGAAAAGGGCCGTTTGTGAATGGTGGGTCTTGCTTCCGTCTTCTGGAAGTCGGGAACGGGAAGTCTTGCTTCTGTCTTCTGGAGGTCTTCGTTTCTGAGTTAGTGCTTAAGGGGGTTGGACTATGCATCTGGCTGTTACTATCGATCCCAGACGATATAGTTCATCTTCTTGTCTTGACATGTCACGGAGGTAGTGACTTGTGAAGACGGTCTGGCTTCTCCATGATGTGGCTTGCAGAATTTCGCCAATGGAGACCTGATTGTGGAAAGCCCATGAAGTTGAGAGTGCCCGTAATTCGTGTGCAGTTGCCTTGATGTTGTTGTCGGTGCAGCTGATGTACGCATCGTCGTATGCCCTGTGTATGACAGTTCTGATCCAGTTGGCAATCATGGGAGCAGAAGTCACGTTTGTTCCTTTGGTGAAGGGAAGGAAGAGTTGAGTGCGTCCCCTTCGACATTCGGGGTCACTTGTGCGTTTAATGTAGTATCGAAGTGCACGGACGGGACATAGGGTTCGTTCGGGTTCTTCATCATAGATGTTCGTGAGGGCCAGTATGATGATGGGTTTGGACAGTTCACATGGTTTTTGAGTTTTGGCTCGGAAGTCAGGACGAGGCCTCAAATGAATGAATTTGCAATTGTCGAAAAAGAAACAGTGAGCAGGGTCGTTCGACAGAGCTTGCATTTCGCTGCTGCGAAGGCTTGCTGCCAGAGAGGTGAGAAAAACAGTCTTTCTCGTGAGATGGTTGATGTGGCAGGTTTGGATTGGTTCGTATGGATCTTTGGTCAGAGAGTCCAAGACTAGGGGAAGGTCCCATTTCGGAAATTCATGATGGATAGATGGTCTTTCAATTTCGAAGGATTTCAAGAGAGATGAAATGCGGTAATCTTCGAGGAGGTGTTTGTTTCCGGCGGCTTTGAAGAGGGTGTTTAGGGCGGAACGGTAGACTAGAATGGTTGAGCCTTTCAATCTGTCCTTGAAGAGATCGGTGAAAGACTAGCAGTTCTTGAATAGGGGGGTTGATTGGATTAACCTGTTTTCGCTTACACCAATGAAACCATCGTTGCCAGTGGCTGTTGTACATTTTGTTAGTTGAGTCTCGTAGGGCTTTGCTGGCGATGCGAGCGGGTTGTTCTTCAAAAATTCCAGCCTCTTTAATGAGTTGGATGATAGTAGCCACCCATGCAGATGTAAGATGTTGGAGCTCGGGTGGAACTTGGTTCCCTTCTGTTGGGATAAGAGGTCCGGAAGGTTTGGCAATTCTCTTGGTGTGTCTACGAGAGGGTTGAGTAGTCGAGGGAACCACGGGGCTGCTGGCCAGTTTGGTGCGATGAGAAGAAACAGACCCTGAATTTGCTCGATCTTCGTTAGGACAGTTGGGAGAAGTTTGAACGGAGGGAACAGGTAGGCGTAGAGGTTGTCCCAGGGAAAGGTCAGAGCATCGACTGCACAAGCCAGGTCGTCCGGGATTGGGCTCACGAATTGGGGAAGTCTGGCATTGTACCTCGTGGCGAAGAGGTCGATCATGGGTTTTCCCCAGATGATGAAGAAAGATTCGCAAATTGATGTCTTGAGGGACCATTCTCCTAATGGTGGTGTTTTCCGGAATAGTGCGTCCGGAATTACGTTGCGGTTGCCTGGGATGTGGAGCGGTTGGAGAGTTGTGTTGAGTTTCAGGCATAGGTTGAAAATTTCGGAGGTGATCTGATGAAGGGTCCGGGAACGTGTTCCTCCTTCTTTCCGTATGTAGGCGACTGCAGTAGTGTTGTCTGCTTGGATTTGAACGATCTTGCCTGTTACCAGGTGACGAAAATGATGAAGAGCATTGTAGATTGCCTTCAGTTCGAGAACGTTGATGTGTTCGGTTGTGTTGGGAGGCCAGGTCCCGTTCACTTCGTTGCTCGTTATGTCAGCACCCCATCCTGTTAGAGATGCGTCGATTAGGAGTAGGAGATCTGGAGGAGGTTCGTGAAGAGGCATAGTCTTGGATAGATTTGCGGTGTTCATCCACCAGTGAAGGCATTCCCATGGGAAGTGGGGATCGGATGGTTTTGACGACTTGGGTGATGGAAGATGGTTGCTCCAATGATCGATGCGGAAATGGTGGAGCGGTCGAGTCATCCAATGACCGTAAGGGAGAAGGTCTGCCATTGAATCCATTTTGCCTACGAGGGAGTTCAGGGATGTCAGTGAGTGATTTGTGGACCGGGAAAAGGAGAGGCAGTGGTCTAGTAGGTCGGTTTTCCTTTCCACTGATGGCGTGACGATGGCGTTACGAAGGTTGAAATCCACACCGAGGAAGATGAAGGTTTGTACAGGTTGGAGTCGTGATTTCTCCCAGTTGACTCCGAGGCCAAGGTTGTGAAGAAGCCGGATGGTGAAGAAGGTGTCTTGCCGAAGTTGGCGGGGACAGATGTTGTTCAGGAGCCAGTCGTCGAGGAAGGCGTTGGCTCCTACCTGGCGACGGTGAAGGTGGCTCAGAATAGGCTTCATGACGAGAGTAAAGATGCGTGAAGCAGCATTGAGACCGAATGGGAGAGTTTGGAATTGGAAAATTTTCCCCTGGTAGATGAAACGAAAGTAGTGGAGGAACTTCTTGTGAAGAGGAATGTGGAGATATGCGTCTTCGAGGTCGATCGAGATCGTCCATTCCAGGGCTTTTAGGGAGAGACGAATGGATTGAAGGGTCTCCATTTTGAAGTGTTCGTTGTTCATGTAGCGATTCAGCGGTTTTAGATTGAAAATCATTCTCTCTCCACCGGACTTCTTTGGTCTTAGGAAGATGGAGCTGTAGAAGCCAGGCTTGGAATGGTCGGGACAAAGGCGGGATTGCGTTTTTGGCTAGAAGGGCTGCTACCTCTTTGGAGAGAGCGGGTGAAGCCTTGGTTGCGAGTTCCCAAGGAGGGGTGAGTGTCATCGGAGGATTTGAGTTGAAGGACGGTTGAAAGCCATGGGATACGATTGATAAGATGACTTTGTCAGTTGTGATGTGATGCCATGCCGATGTGAAGTGACTGATTCGGCGGCCTACAGGGAGTGTGTGGGCATAGTCACTTGCGGTGAAAGGATTTCTGACTGGGAGCGGAGGAGTACTTGCTGCGGTTGTCGGGGGTGGAGCTCCTTCTAAATTTGTTGTTGTTGCGTGAGTTGTTGTGGGTGTTCCCTCGAAAGGACTGATTCTGACGGGGAGAAGGTTTCCTCTTGTCATGAAACGATTGGTCATCAGACGGTGGAGGAGGCGGTGGTTTAGAATGAGAAGTGTGGCCTCGGAAGGATTTTCGAAAGGGCTGGTTGTTCGATGCTTTGAACAGTTCCATAGGTTTGCGGGCGATGTCCAAATGAGGGGCAAGAGTAGGGATGCGGCCTCTGAAGAGTGTGTCCGTCTCATGAAGAGGTTGGTTGAGGAGGATGTGTTTGGTGGATGCATTCAAGTTGGATGTAGTGCCTAAGGCGATGTCCCTGAGCAGAAGGGTCAAGTTGAACAGAGCTTTGGTGAACCAGTTGAAGGAGTGATACGAGGCGAAGGACATCTTCTTAAAAAGTTCGGATATAAGGAAGTGGAGATATTTGACGTTCTTTTGGCTAGTTTCACGGGGGAGCCTTTCGCAGAGGGCGTTGATAGCCATGGCGAGAACGTCGGCTTGAGAGTTGGCGCGAAGGCCCAGACGGAGTATTTTGTCATTCTCACGGAGCACGACAGTAGGCACTTCGGTGCGACGGGGGATGTAGAGGGCAGTGCCAAAGTCCATTTTTGCTTCAGTTGACAGAAACTCAGATTGTTGGTAGGTTTCAAATAGGCGAGGGTTGGCCGCACCGTCGCCAGACGCTCTGAAGAACCAGGATTCACGGCGTGGGCGAGGGGGCGGCGGATCCTGGTCGAGTTCAAGGGGTTGACCATTCCCGAGGAGGGATCCCCCAGTTCTGAGGAGTGTCGTGAGTAAGGCAGTGGATTGTCCGATCTTCGCTTTTTCACGATTATTTTTGTCCCGAAGGCCATAGCCGAAACCCTTTGAAAGGCCCCTGTTCTTGGGTTTAGGAGCGGAAGAGTCCGGTTTGTAGAGATAGTCGTCAGGGATAATGGCTTCTACCGCTTTGAGAAGGTCAAACAAGGGGATGGCAGTTGGATCATCGTCCGCTTGAAGGGAATCTTCGTAAGAGTCGAGCGGGGGCTGAGCGAAGTTGACTCGATGCGGAGCTTGCCGGCCTAAAGCAGAAGCCGAGTCGAGATCATCTTCCGTGTTGAGGATACGGGAAAGGAGGTGCTGAAGGTCCGCTGCAGAAATGTTGGGGCGGTGTTTCTTTGAAGATGTATGGGCGCAGGGCTGCTTCCGTTTGCGAGCATCGGTGTCGGAGGATGCAATCCAGTCTTGGACGTATGAAGTGGCCTTTGAAGGGGGCTTCTTCGTCGAGGAGCGGTTCTTGTAAGAAATTCCTTGATGGAGCGGTCCATGAGACGGTGAATTTCTTGCGTGGACAAGTGTTCCGTCTCGGGTTCAAGATGTGAGGCCAATGATAAATCAAGGGGCGGGTCATCATGCTGCTGTAGAGCGAGAGATGCCGAGGTAGATGGTGGCTGCTGGGCGCAGGGCAACAGTGAAACCGAATGGTCTTGGGTTAAAGAGGCCGTGGGTCGGGTTGGAGATGGCAAAGGTACGATACTGGGGTCAGGTGGTGGACTTGACGGTGAAGAATCCATGATGTGTCGGAGAAAGATCACGTAACGAACGGGAATGGCAGCGACGAACGAGCAATGAACGGGAACGGCGAGCGACGAACGGGCTGCTAATGACGAACGGTGAACGATGAAGAGGCTGTGAATGATGAACGACGAACGGGCTGTGAATGACGAACGGCGAACGACGAATAAAAGATGAACGGCGAACGACGAACGGGTTGTGAATGATGAACGGCGAACGACGAACGGGCTGTGAATGACGAACGACGAACGAAGAACGGGCTGTGTAATGACGAACGACGAACGGGCTGTGTGAATGATGAACGACGAACGGGCTGTGTGAATGACGAACGGAGAACGACAAACGAGAACGAAGCGTTGAAAGATGAGCGGCTGGAAAACGATGAGCGGCAGCAGGATGTTAATACTCAGGCCAAGACGTGAGAACGACGAATGGGCTGCGAATGGTGAACGACGAACGAAGAACGGGCAGTCGAAGGGCGAACAGGCAGCACACGACGAGCGGCAGCAGGCGGCGTCGGATTCCGGCATAGGACATGCGAACGACGAACGGGCTGCGGGCGGCGAACGGGATGCAGGCGGCGAACGGGCTGTGGAGACGAACGGCGAACGGGAGGAGAGCTTCTTTCCAGGCGACGTCTGTGACGAGAGCTTGAGGAAAAGAGATGGCCGCCATGGGCGAGCGATCTGCTTTTATAGGAGGCCTGCGCATGGTGACGCATGCGCAGTGGGGTTGCGCACTGGGCGGATCAGGAGAGCGAAAAACCTCAAGACATAAAGAGCACTCAGGAACTGAATGCAATTTAATTTACAGGTAGTAGAAAGTTTCTCCCGACGATTAGAAAGGACTTCTTCAAATGACTTTTTTATGAAATGAAAACGCATTACCGCCTTCGAAGAAGACAATCCTTTATCAGTTGTAAGGAAAAATTAAAAATTCATGTCACGGCATAAATTTGTACACCATGTTTGAATTCGTGCTGTATTCAAACGTGGTGAAATTGATGCTGTTACATGACTTTTTCATTTTTTCTCATAAGTCTTCTGATGTCTTTTAAATACCACTGTGATTACCGGTTGCCAGTATTTTCGACTTTCAAATGGCTTTTTCCGAACAATATTTATTTTTCATGGACGTTTTTTATTTAAATAACTAGCGTAGTTAAACCTAAGGATTATTAAATGTACACGCACATAACCTGTGCCTCACCCCAACTCTCATGCCAGAATTGGTCGTCTAGTTACCCCACAGCAAAATCAGCGTAACGTGCCAGTGGAAGATTACCATTAGCAAATTTTGCCATTTTTCTGCCGTTTTTGCAACATGCGATTATGCGTAGCGCTGCAAACACTGACGGATCGAGTAGAATGTTTATCATGTGGACTAGAACTCCTTTTGATTGGTAACTTGAAAACTCATTATAAACAAGTAATTTTAATGGAATTTTTGTTATAATGCTGCCGTAGAAATTAACACAAAAACCGTGCAAACTGGTACTCTTCCCTTGAACACCAATCCAAATAATGCTCACGGCGGGTCATTTTGAGAAAGTACCAGAGTCTGCAGAATTGAGCAAGAGCTCATCTAAAGGACCGATATCGATATTATAGCCGACCTACCTTCCCCATAGAAGGTGTCATGACTGCAACTATAAGGCTGTCATCATGTGAAAGCAGATTTCGATACCATTTCAGGAGGTGCCCACCCAAACATAACCTCAAAAGGTCACAACGTTTTGCAATACAACTCGCATGGCTAAGCAAAAAAAAAAAGACTGAAATCCAGAAATTTCTTGACACTATTGTGATAGAGCTTTCTTGGTTTAGCCTACCTGAACCATAGTTATCATACAAAGCCAGCACGCCAATGCAGCTTTGCAAACATATATACATCGAAAGTCTTAAACTTGCTGTAAAGGATCTAAGAAAACTATGCTGATGGCGGTCAATGTCTATATCGTCGTGGAGGGAATCAGAGATGATCATATCCCAGTACTTAAAATTACACACTCTTAGAAGTTTTACGTTCCACTACTGTAATGGAGATGGGTACTCGTAGAGACTTGCCTCTCGTGTACTCGTGAAGGATAAGGTGGGCTACGAGGAGCGGCCGAGTCTGTCCGGGCTGCCAACTCTGGAACAGAGATGAAAGCAGGGCATGCTAAATGAGTCCTTCATTACTAGACTCGACCCAAACGAGTTCTTCAGGCTGACCACCACCACTAACTTAAGAGGGAACTCCCTGAAGCCACACAGTAGACTTAATGCACGGAAACACTTTTTCTCTGCTGCCGTTATTGATGAGTGGAACAATCTCCCAGACGACCTGTGCAAGGCTAGCTCAACTAATTGCTTCAAGGCAATGTTGGACAGGAACATGATGCAGCATGGCTACAATTAGTCACAGACTTTGCCGTATTTTGAATAAACTAAATTAAACTTACATCCATGGGCAATAAAGAAACACTTAACATTAAAAAGCATAAAATTGTTGGCAGCCAAATCAGTGCAAATGTCAAGCAGTGATTGCAGCCCAGCTCGAGAGGGAGCAAAAGTAATAAGGTCATCTGGATAGACCATGCAACTAATATTTACTCCACCAATCCAGCAACCATACAAGGCCAAGCTCAGATTGCACAAAAAATTATCAATGTACAATGCTAACAGAGCAGGCAAAAGCAAACCCCCATCTCACACCCCTACCAACAGTTAAGAGATATAACCATCCCATTTCACAACAGTGAGGTTGTGACGTTTGTAATGGACTGATTTAAATACCAAAAGGCAATCCAATTTACGATATGGGCTGGTGCCCCTATACCAGCAAGCTTAACAATGAGTTTATTAAAGTCAACCCGATCAAAGGCCTTAAACAGATTCAGTGAGACAAAAAAAAAAACCTTGCTTCCTCTGTACAGGCAGAACCGAACACCCTCTTTGTAAACAAAAGTTGCATCAGTAGTTGGGAGAGCTTGCTTGAATCCAAACTGAGACACTTCAGTGGCTAGAAGGTCAAGTTTTTAAAAAATAGCTAATTTTAAAAATGTTAGGGATTCGAGATATTAGGAGCCTTACTTGTTAGGTTGTGGTGGGAAACCCAGAGTGAAATATTGCATTCGAATTAACAAAATAATAACAATATGTACGTCGATAATTGAACATGTCAAAAAGGTAGATAAGAAATCGACATAAGCATTTATCAAATTGTAAATCATTGTGCCACCCCTTGATGTACAATGTCATTTAGTCGCAGGCGAATTGAACGTGATCAGCTACCACTTCATAATTGATCAAGGTTCATATGCCTTTTAAACTATTTTTTTTTTAATTAGTGGCCTAAATTTAGATCATACCTATATTTAAAATGTGTGAATGGACCAACATAAGATGTCAGCACAGGTAAAAATTTGTTTCTATTATACCCGTTAGTCGTCAGCAGCAGAGAAAGCACAAATCATGCCTACGCTGTGACGCCACCCTAGCAAACGAGAATCCTACCCGCAGAGAAGCAAGATGCACTTCATATATGGCCAATTCAGGTACACAGTAAAGAATACAAAGCGAGTTACGAAGTTAGTATTGGAAAAGGGCGCGAACCTTTTGAGTTCGTGCACAGGCTTTGAAGAATGACTGACACAGTGCAGTACAAACAATGCTGCACGTGTGACCGTTGCCTTTTCTTCTTGAACATGTCGTAGCCGTTAATGAACGTGTGCTTCGTTAGTGGTGATAGGCTTCATTGGGAAATAGCACAGGACTGCGGTATTGTGCTATGTAATGACTAACTGAAGACAAGAGCTGATAAACATCTATATCTGCGTAACTCAGTCAAGGTAACTATACCATTGAATAGTTTGGTTTTCCCTTTACAGTTAGCGCCCTCAAAATGTTTTCCAAATCCTAGGCTACCTAAGCTGTTTGTGTAATGTCATAATTGGGTTTAGGTACCTTTAAGTTGATTTTTTTGCACAGTTACTCAGTGTCCCATAATAAAAACTAACTGTCGAAACTCAATCCCCAACTGAGTACTAGTAAGCTTACTCTGTACCTGCAGCATAGGCGCTAAACAGAACGGCACCACATTAAGAATTCCATGTTCCCGTTATCAGAAAAAAAAAAAGCCGTACGTGCGTCACCAAATTTGATCCCAATATGATAAGTGATTTGAAAGAAATCACCTGGACAGACAGACAAAATGGCAGTCTTAAAAATCATCTACTTCAGCAAATTGGAAAATAAGCCATAAAAAAGTGAAAATCGGACCCATAGGCCTACCTGTTATCGCTGCCTTTTCACTTAACTGAGCCCATTTGGATTTCCATCCTTACCACCGTCATCCTAATTTACGTCTGTAAACCTTTATTTTAAAACCTATCACAGGGTTTAAAGATGAGTTTTCACTTTTGACTCGTGCTAATATTCAGGCCAGACAACTCTATTGTCTGTATTTTTTTTAGCGGGATGGGGAAAAGGGTTTGTTTACAAATTTGAGCGTTCCCTCCACCTTTTGTAGCTTTAATTACTATTTTAGTATTTGAAAAAAGGGAAAGTAACAAATAACAGATCACTCGCAGCGCTCTTATTAATCATTTATTGATGCTAAACCGCAACTCAGAACCCGCACTTTAAAGGGACGACATGTCCGCCTCCAAGGACATCCTACAGATTAACGAGATCCTTGGGGCAAGGCAGTCTTGGCTGCACTGAATGTACATATCGTTAGCCTAATGCTCGAATAAATCGACGCATGTGCAATAGGGTGAGGTGGGGGTAAAATGGGTAGGTTTTAGCTAATTTTTGTGTTCAGATGCATGGTGTAGCTTTATTAACATTTCTATTTTAATTTTAAACATTGTTTCCTGACATCGTAATATTTTACTAGAGACCTGTGAAGTAAAAAAACATTTTTACTTGATAAGTATTATATAATTAATTTTTTTTAACGACATGTTTTGCTACCCATTTTACCCCAGGCCTAGGGAAAAATGGGTAGCCTATATTATAGCATATACCGTGGGGCAAAATTGGTAGGTCACCTGAAATTCTTATACGATGTGTTGTATGTGGCCTATTTGTTCAAAGTAAAACTACAAAACACTTCAGAGTGGCTTATTAATATATTTTAATAATTAGATAAATGAATTCAAGACCTCACTGATAACGGTAAGTCGATTAAACAAAAGATGGCCACGGCTGTTCATAGTTGGCGCATGTAGGCGCTTTACCATTTTATTTTATTTTGTTGATTTGATTTGGCCAGTTGAATTGCATCATCTAAATCCTTCTTAGAATATTTTTGGGGAATTTTTCTTGGATAATTTCTAGGATTAAAATTAACAGGCTAGGATCGGTTAATGTTCAGTTTAAAACTAGCCTAAAATAAAAAAAAAAATCACATCTACACCCGTGTTACATGACCATCAATGTGCAAATGTCAAATGTGGTTGGTATTTATGCCAAAACATAGCTAATTTTACAAATCAGGATATTATAAAACACAAAACGTCCAATTTGCGCTTTATACCCATTTTACCCCACCTGACCCTACCTTTTTAGCGCCATAAAGCAGGTGGTGATGACACTATAGTCTAGTAACGGTGTCTGCAATGCTTAGTTAACGTGGCAGCTGTGGTCAATTGTCCCTACGTAGACTAATTTATCCAGGGCGACATCCCCAGATTGAGATTGTACATGGACTAGCCTACTGGGCCAGATTTCTCGCCCCTATTATGCCTCTTTCTGACATTTTTGAAGGCCTGTCAGCGCCAGCTAACTAAGTGATGTAAGCTACTAAATTCTTATCCGGTGCCATGAACGGCTGAAGTATCTTTCCCTTGAAAAATGTCACACGAGACTCACAAAAACGCACACTTTTACAACGAAGATAGTCTACTAACTGCAAATTTTCAACTACTAATTGTAGTCGTCATCAGGCACTTTAAAGGTAAGTTTGAACTCTTGTTTACATTTCGTTTTTTCAGTCCAATACACTGTTCGAATTCGAAACTGCCGCTGTCTGCTCTATTCAGTCGATTGGTTCACCCTTGCCCACTCTATCACTCGGGCCGTTCTTTCACGGAACCGTTCCCGGGCCGTTCTTTCACGGGGCCAGAAAGAACGGCCCGAGTGATACAGTGGGCAAGGGTGAACCAATCGACTGAATAGAGCAGACAGCGGCAGTTTCGAATTCGAACAGTGTATTGGACTGAAAAAACGAAATGTAAACAAGAGTTCAAACTTACCTTTAAGGTGCCTGATGACGACTATAGTTAGTAGTTGAAAATTTGCAGTTAGCCTAGTAGACTATCTTCGTTGTGAAAGTGTGCGTTTTTGTGAGTCTCGTGTGACATTTTTCAATCGTTTAGTGTTTCACAGTAAGATGAATAACGGTGTTTTTACTGATATCTTTCCCTTGTTTCTGTTAATGTTTGCTTCCTCAGAGACAATCTTATTTTGCAGTAGCCCTCCAAATCATTCAGCCTTGTAAGTTCTTGTAGATGGGGGGGAGGGGGGCGTGGAGATTGGATGGGAAGGTGCATAAAGCTTCTTTAGCTGGCACTGACTTTTATATTGCATTCTATAACTTCAACGATGGCCTTTAAATGTAGGAATTAACATTGTAGCTTAAGGGACCCTCAATCCACATGAAATATCTATCATTGTTTCTCATTATTCCCGATCTTTAGTCAATACCAAGCTGTGAAGCCATTGTGTTAGATTACTTATATCTGGACAGTTCCTCGATTCCAGTGCGTCGACATAAGAGCGCTCATCATGATGCCATTGCTTCAACCACTAAGTTTGCAGGAGTGAAGTGATTGGGTTTATCTCAGCTAAACTTAATTCTAATAGAGGCATGGGGATTATTTTAAATGGAACAAATTTCATTTAAGTATTCATATGTTGTAGTCTTAAGCGGAAATACAAGGAACTATTACGATAATTATATAATCTCTATTAGGGACAGTAATAAGGTAAGGGACAAGCCCCTTTAATTATCTAAAGTAAATTGAATATCACAACACCCTACAACTTGTCCAAGTTTAAATTTACAAAGTCAAAGATTGTTTTCGAAATCAGCCAAAAGTGAATTCTAGTCTAGGACAGACAAGGCTATAAAAACAATCTGGCCTCACAATCTTCAATGGTTTAGTTGGTTAAACATTTTCACTGTGGCAGAATTCAGCCCATAACTGGAATATCGGCAATCGTCGAAAACGGTGGTGATTGGAATACATTTTTGGAGAGAAATAACACTTTCACCACCTGTAAGACTAGAAATTAAAAAAGTCTTCTTAAAAAGAATTTTCGAGAAAAAGCTCAGATCCTCTTCGTCAGAAAACACCAACACAACACTTCACTAAAAAGTCCGTAACGTTGACGCTCATTACTGTGGACCACAGCATTAAATTTACTTCCAATAGAGTGGAAATTCTCCATATTACGCTTACTTCCACACTCCAGATAGTTCCTTATCTAGCTAATTTTCGACTGCAGCCTGCAGTCTTCTTCAGGCTCTTCGAAGGTAAGTTTATCTTCTGTTTACTTTCTTCGTTGTGAACACGATCGCCATCCGCGTTTGAAATCGATGCTTCGTGTAGCCTCCCCAATTTAGAAGGCCATTCGTCACTGCCAAGCCTCACATCTTCAGTAGGCCGTTCCCAACCTCTTAGCTTCCATTTTGCATTCAGTTGTTTTCTCAGGTCGACTCCAATTAGGTT
>JAHWFP010034090.1:0-29045 GCA_023313725.1 Lithobius niger | reverse complement strand
AACCTAATTGGAGTCGACCTGAGAAAACAACTGAATGCAAAATGGAAACTGAGAGGTTGGTAACGGCCTACTGAAGACGTGAGGCTTGGCAGTGACGAATGGCCTTCTAAATTCGGAAGGCTACGCGAAGCGGTGATTTCAAACTCGGATGGCGATCGTGTTCACAACGAAGAAAGTAAACAGACGATAAACTTACCTTTGAAGACTGCAGGCTGCAGTCGAAAATTAGCTAGATAAGGAACTATTGGAGTGTGGAAGTAAGCGTAATATGGAAAATTTCCACTCTATTGGAAGTAAACGTTTCACTATTGCTTCCGTTACATGCTGCGGCTACGACAAAATTTCATGCCACTCCTACCACTTTGAAACGTTGTGTTGGTGTTTTCTGACGAAGAGGATCGGAGCTTATCCTCGAAAATTCAAGAAGACTATTTAATTTCTAGTCTCACAGGTGGTGAAAGTATTATTTTCTCTCCAAAAATGTCAGCCCATAAGCCTCCCACCTCCTACTTCATGGCTTACTGTGACCTCAATGGCTTCTGGGGCCTTAATCACGGCTTCTTACTACTATCAGCACAGGATTTAGGCATTGGCAGTTTTAATGCATCAACAAATTACGGATTAATACAGTTTCCAGCTTCTGTCTAGGCTACTGTACGTGATTAACGGACTAGGTTTACACCGGTATTTATCGGGTAGGTGTCTATAGTTCATCCTGGATAAAAGAATGTGCCTTAAATATGCCAACATCGACCACCTGGACTCACTCCCTAACTAACGCCCTAATACTCTATGGTCTCCGTACCATATTTAGCTGGCTGGCCATTACCAACATGGTTACTCCACGATGTCTTACATATAAGTACACACTTCAGTGTGTACTTCTACATAACAATAGAAAGTGTACCGGTACACACTGATGCAGATCCGGAATTTGCCTTGCCCTAGTTGATTGTCACGAGTTTTTGTCGCATGTCGTAAAACCTCGCAACATTACAAAGTAATTAACTATATGTTTTGGATTTTATGAATTTTGGATGTTTTGGATACATTTTGAATTGTTGTGGGAGCGTAAACAGTGCAAAAAATTATTCTTCACATAACGACCATTTGAACCGAACAAAACATCACATCGCTTAAACTATTGACGTTCCAGATGTAGTAGCCTAGTATAACTTACCTAACCTTTACGCCAACGTAATTCTTACCAACTTACTAGACTGGTTACTCCTTTAAGTACTTTACCAACTAATACAACTGCAAGTTTGGCATGCAGTTTTCAGTTTCCATAGTGCTTACACATACAAAAATGTTGACATGTTTTCACATTGTTTTACAACTACTTTAGTTTTTACACTTTAGCATTAGGTGCAATGCAACCTCGGAGTTATGCAAGGCTTTACAAATTTTCAATAAAAATACACGTTTTACGTAATGCAGTTCTATCAGCAAAATAAATCAACCCTTTCATGGGAACTTTATCATTAGTGCATTACCAAACCAAAATACGATATAACTACAATACAAAGAAGGCAATTAAAAATAAAGTTCAAGTTTAAACGTTGGTTCAACCCATAATTTTTATTAGCTTTCGAAATTATTTAAACTACAATCTGCCACTTCCTTTTCTTTTAGCTGCTAGAAGGTTTACGTCTGTTTTGACATATCAATTTCTAGCATCGGCCGTTCAAGGTCAATTTTGGCTAACGATCAACACCACCTTGTCCTACATTTTTTTTACACACACGTGTGAATATTAATCACTTTCTTCAACGATCACACTAATCAGGTAAAACTGATTAATTATAAACCACTGATTAATAAATTAATACAATTAGGATAAAAAATGTGATTAAGTGGGCTTGTCCTTGGAAAAGGAACTATAAAGCTTTAACTGAAAGTTTGTCAGATTTAGAGTTGGACTGTGTTACGTTTACAAAACTTTCATCGATTCATATTAATTAGTTTAAATTGGGTTTCCAGCTGATTTAATAAAAAATATTACGAATTTCTAACAACACGGATTTTCTGTCCAGATTGACCTTGGCGTATCCTATCTTATCCTATCCTATCACGAGTAAAATTTCGTTTTTTGAGATTTTTAACGAGTTTTACGCTTGCACATCTTTTATTAACCATAATCACAAACCGTTACTAAAATAGTCACACTTTAAATTTTGTCGCATCCACACGTTAACACATTTTTTAACGGCACAAATTCCACTTGAACCCAGGCAAAACACTTTACAGCTGCACGCGTCTCGAAGTTTGAAAATTAAAAACAAACTTTAAAACTCCCATTAAACTTTCAATTTCAACGTAAAAGCGAAATGGGATTAAGTTTTCGGGGCAATGTTCAAAATTCAACTTTCAATCCCGTATTTTACCAGCACAAGCTCGCATTAAAACGCAAAGGAAATAGAGCAAAACCAAAACACCTTTGTTCAGAACAGCTGACTCTTTAAGCAACATCGCCAACGGTACAAAATGTTGAGGTTTGAACCGCCAACTTTTGACGATATCAAACATTCACATCCTAAGATCATTTCGATACGAAATCAAACTTACGTTTAGGCTGCATACCAGGACCCGTAGAAGCCACAGCTCAACAACACAAATCTAAATTTAAATTACTACGTACCCATACAAGAAATGCGTGTCCCACTTTTTCTTTGGAGACTCACACCAATGAGTTTGTTGTTGTTTGGGCAAATGCTTCTCGGCGTGCCCTGAAGATGGAGCCACTACAGTGGAGGACGAACAAGATTCTATATAAGGAAAGAGCAAGGGTAAATGAACTTTGATCCGGCTGACAGTAGCGACCCTTACGGCAAAGTATTTTATAATGATAAGGCCGCCTTCGAAGCGATCAAACGCAGTTTACCATAATCGTCATATATCCAACAAAGTAACTGGATTCGTTACCGTGCCGGTTCTCATTCACGTGACTGCAATAAGATCCCGAACACAACGAAGGAGTTCATTTACGATTCGTATGCAATGTTAGCCTCCTGTCCCCCAAGCTACCCTCACGCGCCCATCTCGGCTTGGTTTACAGCCGGAGGCGTAATTTGAATTCTATACAGCAGCAACAATAGCGCCATATTTTTATTTATTTATTTAGTCACCATTTAGCCCAACGCAAGTATTGAAAGGGCCATTCAAAAAAAAAAAAAAGATCTAACCAAAAGGGTACACTATAAACAAAGAAAAGGTAAAACATTAGAGCAACACGTTGACCAGACTGAGAGCAAATCATTCATGAGCCCCTTAAAACCTCTTCTGAAGCCAGCAATACTGTAGGTAGTGACAACGGAAGGGATCAAAAGATTCCACTCTCTCTCTCTAAATATATACTATGTTTTTTGGGAAATGAGCTGAGTAGGAGGGGGCGGACGAGAGGCTCAGGAAGCGAGGGAAGTGGATCAAAAGGGTGAAGTGATACGGGAATGTGGGTGAGGCTTTGTACAAAACCTGACTTTCTGGGGTTGATGGGAAGAAGGTGAGAGGAAAGGATGGAAAGGTTAAGGGAATGATTAAGAAGGTGGCAATTAGGGAGTACAATCGTTATGAGATTGGGAGAAGTCTCTGGAAGGGGGTGGTGGTGCCGGGGTGATGTTTATGGGAGGGGTGGGGGGTTTGGTGTATGTTGGGGATGAGTAGAAACTGCTTGAGAGGTTCCAAGAGGAGTTGGAAAGATGGGCGCTAGGGATTCATGGCGGGAGAGGTAGTGAAAGGAGAAATGGTGGTGGTTATCCTTCGAAACAAAGTAAGTGGTGGCAAAGAGGGTTGGACAGGAGGGTGTGTGGGCTGGAAGAGATGATGATTGTGAGGAGGGTGTATCAGTTTGCGACGCGGAGGCATTCTGCCAGGTGGATGGATAGGAGGAGTCTGTTGGGAAAGTTTGTGAAGGGAGAGGGGGGGGCGGGAGGTTGAAAGAGGGATATTAAGGATGTCGGAATGGAGTGATGGAAAAAGGATATGAGAGAAAAGTCGTCGACAGAGAGGTACCGGAAAGAAAAGAGCAGATTGAGACGAGAGAACTGGTATTGTGACGATGCTCTCACACCCTCTCCCCAACCAACCTTCTGATTCGGGCCTGCTCGCGTGCAAGCGCGCACGCCACACTCTGAGCGAAGCAGTAGAGAGAAGTCACGCCATGATGGCACGAACAATGTCGTTCTGATGCAAAACCTGGAATAAACACCGTTCGAAACGTAATGAGCCCGCTGACTATCCGGGGAAAGGGACCAGGAAAGGAAGCCTTGGCAGTATGATGGGGACTGGGGTTGTGCGCCGCTTTTTAAGATGAGGGCTGGGGTTTTGGACACTCGGGTGATGGATAGGAAAGCTAGAGTAGAGGATGAAGTAGTTACATATGGTATCTGTAGGGAGGGGAAGATACGGTGGAGCATATCATTGTTGGTGGTGGATCTTAGGGAAAAGGAGAAATGCGGGGAGAGAGTTGGGGAGCAGGCCATCAGGGAGCTTCTGGACTGGAGGGAAGAGGGGGCAGCAGTGATGATGCGAAAGGGCTGCTATTGAGGTGGTGGCGCCGTAGGGGGCAGGATGCTGGCAGGGTTTGGGTGTTTTTGTGTAGGTGGGCTAGGCAGCTTTCGCCTGCACCCTGTTGCAAAAGAGAGAGCCATTATCATCACCATAGAACTAGTAATTGGGCTGGCTGCAGGGGCCACTGGATAAACATGCCAGTAAAAAAGCATGGCTAGCAGAATTTTTTTTTAATTAATGAAATAGTTGATATCGCAATCTTTACGAATGTTAGAATACCCATTATTACAACAAAACGAGAAAAAATGTTTTAAGATATTACCAAGATGAGAGTTGGTGACGTCATTGCTGCATATCCGTGCGTTTCTTTTCCTAGAAGCGGTTTAGCAAACCAGCGTATCCATACCAGAGACGCGTTTCTTTTCCATCGAGCAATTTAGCGAAACAGAAGTATGGTGTAAAGTTAACGTCTATATTACACAATACATACAAACCCAATCCCGTTTATTAACTAACAGTTTGAGGTTGATCGCGAACCATACTTTCGTTTCGCTAAATTTCTAGATGGAAAAGAAACGAATGGTATGGTGTGTGATTAATGTCAAACGTTGTAAACATCAAGGTAATTGACGAACTGACAAATGCGGAATACTGACAACGACTTTACACCCTACGCATGTATCGCTTATCGCTCAATGGAATAGAAACGTACGGTATATGATTCAAGGTCGCTGCGTGTGACCAAGCAAGTACTACCTACTTAGCGTTACGTAGTACCAAATTCGTATATTTGATATGGTGTTAAAAGCTAATTAATAATTTGCTACGAAATTTACAGTATATTTAGTACGGTTCTCTGTTGTAGGACAGGTAGGCTTTAGGTATTTTATGAACTAGCATCCAGTGTTACAAAGGCGAATGACTTTACTTTGAGCTAACTAGTAACGGACGAGTACGTGACCATGACTCATTGCCAGGAAATAGTCGTCGATGTGTTTTGGCATTGGCTGAGCAAATGATAAACTAAATAAACAAATCAATCCTTTTGGCTTGTAGTTAATTTGTCAGCATGTGTAGTTGTGGTTGCTTCTTTATTCCTTTCTTCCGTTAAGACGATTTTCACGTAGTAACAAGCTTCATAGACACAAGAAACAAGTGCCAAAATGCGGCTGTCTACTACTTTTTTACGAACTGCCTGGACGTCCCGAATTACATCCCCCAGGCAGGCACTGTACACTTTCAAATCAAATTACATGGCGCAGTATGGCACTAGCAGTTGTCAAACAGAATCTACCCGATTAAAAGATAATTTAATATTCAGGCAGGTAAGCATGTCAAAAGCTTGTAGCATGTAAGCATGCAGTGCTCATGTCATGTTGTGGAAAATAGCTCTCCAGCGTTTGTCGTTTTCATACTCGTAGGTTGATAGGTTGACAATGTTATGTATAGCGAAAAGAGGATCCGAAAACGTTTTAGCAGAATGACAATAAAATAATGAACTCGGTTATAATCCTGCCGAATTTTAAGAGGGAACGACGTATCGGTTAACCCACCCTATTTCTCGCGTTAGGCAAAAAAGGACCCGTGTGGGAAATAGCAGTATTAGTAAAAGGTGTATACCCTTGCTTTCGCCAGTAAACGTTCTTACCCTTGCTTTTCAGGCCGCACGCCTTGGTGATAATCGGAGAAAACAAAACCCAAATGGAAAAAGGGAGCTATAACGTTTCCTGGAAACCCGAGCACAGCTAATAAAAACTGTCTGGCCGTTAGTGGCGTGATCTCCCAGCCAAGAGAACGTGGGATCGAATCTCGCAACAGACCCACGCATACTACACATGGAACTTTAAAAAAAAATGGCCCTTCTGTCCATGGGCATAGCTAGTCCTTAATATTTTTAAAATATTATTACCCTCTCGTGTATGGTGTCCAAGAAATAAGCGTAGGCTACACAACGTAAAACCAAGCACGAAAAGCTAGCTTTGTGATTGTTTCCCGAGAGCTAGGGGATAGTGAGCAAAGCACTGCCAAGTCTTTAGGGGCTTGATCTATCCAAAATGATGAAGGATCGAATCTGGCAACCGACCTGTTTACCGTATCTACGGTCCTTCAGCATACGCCCATGATAGTTGGTGTTTTTTTTTTATACATAGCAGGAGAACTTTTATGCTCAGTCCTTGTCTTGAGGGCTATTGACGCATTTTAGTTCACATGAATTACACCATCCCCGGAAGTAGAATGTTTTCAGCTGGTCTGCAACAAGTTTTTTTTTTATGAACGAAAAACGAGCGAGATGTTAGAGGAAGGATGTTTGCATGCGGCAGAGAGGAGTAAGGGAGGAATTTTGCCCTGTTTAAAATTTTCACTTATTTGGGTTCGTGAACAGGTATCTTGCTCTAACTAACTTGTTTTTTTTTTCGTAGGGTTCGACCGATAATCACATCAGTAGCATCAGTACATTTTTTTTTTTAAAACACACTGATGGGAAGTACCATGTCAATGCTGTCTCACCACGGCAAACTGTGTCTCGTACCCTAAGATTTGCTCACATTGACGGTAGTTTTTTACTAAAACCTTTCAAAGCAGATTTTGGAAAGAGAAGCCATCACGAATACAAATTATTATTGCCCAATGGTCGAATTTCCAAGTTTTGACCCAGGTGTAAATTTGCACCTAAAATGTGTTACTGGGCTGCAAAAAAAGTCTTTAGAGTGCGAAAACCAAATGTAAATCAACACTATGGTCTCCTGTTTTACAGCCAATGAAAATTCTAACATTCAGCATCTCAATAATATGTACTGGTTTGTTGCACTTAGCTTAACACTGACTTAACTTCACTATTCAACTGAAAAACCTATTTCCATAGTTTAACCTAATGTATTAAAACAATGGAGTTTAACTTCTTTGGATGGAATGGTTTCACGAGAAATCTAATTCCAAGCTGTTTAAAATACCGCAAGCCGCAAGTCTATAGCTTGTGCGGTTCAAAAGTTATGAAAAATTCAACTTCGGCGTGCAATTTTGAACACCAAGAGCTGCATCAGTAGTGCAATTTGTGCTAGTGCATTGGAATATTTTGAGCACTGCTGATGCGCAGATGGAAGCATAATATTTTTAAAACTGCGATCTTTACACATGTACTTTATGACTGAACACTACCTTTAATTTTGTTTCAGCTGTTTGATCGGGAAAGTTGCACATATACCTACCTTTTAGCTGATCCCAAATCAAAGGAAGCTATATACATAGATCCTGTGTTGGAGCTTGTTGATCGAGATTCCCAACTCATTCAAGAATTGGGATTGAAACTCATCTATGCAGGTTTGTATAGGTGAATAGAGTACTAAAATTGCCTGAAACACTAATGCACAGCTATTTTGTAATCTATGTTTATCAGGATTGCAATAAATCATGATTTTTTGGAAAATAATCATTTACAACAAACAAAAATGCTATACTCTTTTACTAACTGTCCTAACAACCCACGTTAGTCATTGAGCGAATTTATACTTTTAGAATTGCTTCCACCTTTCTCAGGCTGGACGACACAGGAACATGTGCTCTCTTACTAGGACTATGCCATTGCACATTTGAAATCTCGTTGCTTCCCACTTCCAGTCACATTTGGTGTTGATGGTGGCTCCCTCTGCTCCTGCTAATTGTCGTCCATGTTAAGGACTGCAGGCCACTTTGTGCTTAGTTTTGTTGACTGTTCGGGATTAAAAATGTTGATCATGTTCTGATGGGCCGGTTGGAAAACACTCAAGTGCTACTGAAATCTTTATTCGAGCTACAACTAAGAGCACTTGAGTGCATTTCAATTCAACACTTCCAAAACACCAATGTTCCCTTAACAAACATCCAGGAACCGGCCTGTCAGAACCTGATCAAAATATTTACTCTCGAACTGTCAACAAAACTTAGCACGAATTGGCCTCCTCTCCTTAACACTGATGACAGTGCGTAAGAGCGTATTTATTTATTTAAAATAGTCGTAGCACCATAAGGCATTAGAACGACATCTAAAATAAAAACAAACAACTCCAATACAACTATGTATCAGAGTGGCTGCACTGTATTGCAGTATGCTGAGCAACCAAACTCTTGTTGAATGCAATAAAGGTTTGATTTTGCACAGTGTCACTTGTTAAATCATTCCAGTCACAGATAGTTTTTGGAAAAAAAGAACTGGCCAAAACATTTGTTCTGCACTGAAATCTTCTGATTTTCTTAACGTGATCATGCCTCCCAATGTAGTCAGGGGACACAAGGTAGTCGACAGGATTCAAAATTGTGTCCCTGTGGAAAATCTTATATAACAGTCCAAGTCGCCGGTCCCTTCTGCGAACACACGAAGGCTGCCATCCTAAATTGTTCATCATGCCGGACACGCAGGCATCATAAGTGAATTTATTATACACCATTCGGGTAGTACGACGCTGCACGCCTTCAAAAGCATCAATTAAAAATTGAGTACCTGGGTCCCAGACTGCACACTGTATGACTGTATGGTGACACCATCACGACCAACTCCAAACGTGACTTCAAGTGAGAATCAATGAGAAATTTTCAAATGTGCAACGGCATGTCTTAGTAAGAGAGCACCAATTCCTGTCGCTTCCAGCCTGTGGAAGGTGGAACATTTTTGAAGCAATTCTAAAGTACATATAAATACGCTCAACGACCAATGCGGGTTGTTGGAACTTCTGGTGAAAGCGTAAAAACTTTGTGTTGTTTGTTGTGAATTGCAATACCAAAGTAAATTGAGCCTGTCTGCTTTTAAAAATCAAATTATTTAAATCAATGATTTTTTTTTTTTACAGTATTTTAAAGTTGTGGGGAACTGCAATAAACCAAAAAAAAAAAACCTTGGCTGAAGCCTGTGATAGGCTGCCTGGCCTACATAAATAAAAGTAAAGTAAAATACTGCTATAGTAAAATTGTAACAGGTTAAATAAGTAACCCAGCTAAGTGCAATATGTTACATAAATATGATTTTTGCAATCGAATTAATGAAATAATAGTATTGCATGTCGATAATTTGTTACTTCAGAAAAAAAGTAAGATAAATAGATAAATGGCAAAAGTTTTTATTGCCATGTTACAGTCACCCCTAGGGTTTAAACGGGACGGAAAGCCAATGGGCTCGAAATTGGTTAACTAAATCTGGCTTAGCGGTAGGACATTGGCCTTTGATTTCAGAGGTCGTGGGTTCGATTCCCCGCTCAGGCAGTTTGACATATAAGTCCAAAAGGCAACGTAAATAGGTTTGCATCTGTTTTTAGTTACCCCTAGGGTTTAGTAGGTTATTGTCGCATATTAAAATTGTCTTCTGCGGTACTTAACTAATAGATTTTCATCCATGATTGGATTGATTGCACATTAGTTACAGATAGGCCATTCACTTTATTTCCTTGACTGTTTCCCAAATCCATATTATGAACTACAGTGTGTGCTCAATAAGCAATGTACTATTTTTGGTAATAGCCTTTTGAGGTGCTGAATGCCAAAATTCTCAGTGGCCTTTCATTTTCAGCAAACACACATGTACATGCAGACCACATTACGGGCTCTGGTTTGCTGAAGGACCGGATGCCTGAATGCAAGAGCCTTATTTCAAAATATACAAAGGCAGCAGCTGACGTCTATGTGGAACATGGAGAAACCTTTAAAGTTGGTGATATTTCATTAGAGGTTCGGTCTACGCCAGGTCACACAAACGGTAGGTAATCAACCACACATGCAAGTCTTAACTTTGCTGAGTACGTAATAGTAGCTTAGGTAATTTTTTTTCATATAAGGCAATTTAGTACAAAGTTAAAAGTAGGTAGCTAATTATTTACGTCATTACCACGATGGTCAGCTGATTTAGTTAAAGTGCAACCCCTAGTTGCTTGATCAGCAACTGAACAGAGGTCATGACAAAGTCCCTTTGAGAAACCAACAATTCTGCTGAGCCTCGTCCATGGGTGCAACACTCGGTCACCTCTGTACCGCCCAAGGCAACTGCCACCACCCAAGAGACCCCTGACGATACTTACCCAATAGTCCCCACCAGGAGGGCACAGGTATGAAAATCTAAGACACAAACCCCCGTAGGGTGGTACATTTTTTTATTTTTGGAAGAATTTCTTCCTTCGGGGTGGGGGGGTTGTACACCCATACAGAGAACTTTTTCTGTGGGGATGGGGTGGGTATGGTAAAAAAAAAAACATTTTTACAATCTTTTCCGTATAACCCGCTTCGCATTTACTTTTACAATTGTTATGTAATTTTTATTCTCAATTCCCCTCAATGGGGCGCACCCATTGTTATTACTCTTGTGATCCAAGTGTGGGTTGCGTGGTTAACAAACATGATAGAAAAAAGGAGGGGGGGAGGGAGAGGTCATATACATGAACAATAAATTATTCTTGGTAGTCGGCCTGGAAAATTTCAGCAGAAAGGGGGACTCTGGAGTGGAGGAGGGGTCATAAATGTGAAAAAGAGAAATTATTCTGATAGGTGGGTGGTGTTTACTGAGCAGGGGTGATATTCTTACTCCAGCTGCTAGGGTGGGTGGTCTTTGGACAACATCAGTGAAGGCTTTTGAAGTTTGTGTCTTAGATTTTCTTACCTGTGCCCCCCCCCCCCCCCCCTGTCCCCACCAAGCCGCACACCAAGGGTGCTGTCTACATCATTCCTTGCTCCGTTGCAACTTCACGAACATTGCTGCTCTGATTGATTTTGTTTTAATACTGTTGATGACAAGACACAAAATATATAAACACAGAATTTTTTTTTATTTTTTCTACATTACTGTTCATAAAAAATCATATAAGCCTGCCTTCTTGTAGAAATTGTCATGGAACATAGATTTCTGCCATTCCGCAATTTGACTTCGAGTTGATTTGAGTCGAGTACCTGGCCAATGAAGTGAGTTTCAAATCAAGTTCGATTTTTTCCAAAACTTTCAATTCAAGTTCAGTGTTAACTGCCAAGTTACAATATAAAATTGTAGGCTACTCTTTACATTCTACTCAGTTACAGTTACAAATTTTTCAACACTTTTCATTAAAGATCATTGTTAACTGCCAAGTTGCAGGCCACTCTTTACAATCGTTTGTCTGCCTGAGTGTAAGTTTTCTCTTTTCATGCAGAAAAGTAAGTTCACCAGCGTGCTCTGTCAAAAGTTTGGCCCACCTTTTTGTTATAACGTTCCCGATGGTCGAACTTTGTTTTCTATTTTTTTTTTTAATTTTTTTTTTATTGATTTCTGCAACGTTTCACATGACAAACTCGAAATACTTGAAACATTCGAGCTTTTGTAAGAAGGGTCGAGTCAAGCTTCAGCCCAAGTCGGAACTCGAGTCGACTCGAATTTTTCGAGTTTTGCACGTCCATATTCTCACCACATGCACAAATGACAGGAAATCAAGACTAAGCATTTTACGGGTCCACCAGTACCAACTGTTGTTAAGGTTCAAAATTGAACCAATACAATTGTTGAGTTACTGCTGCTGGCCTACATACATTTATTTAAAGAAAAAAAAATCTACTGCAGACGGTACAATTATTCTCTCGAGATGTTGAAAATGATGGAATTGGATCCATTACCCAGTCCGTGAAACCAGGAACAAATGAACACGAGCCCACTCTGTGGGCGAGGGGCGGGCTCCTCTTTGAAAAACAAACATGTTCATTTGTTCCTGGTGAAACCAATAATTTTAACTGCGGTAAACAATTTTGGTGACTCTCAAACTCAAAGTCAAAAATACTCATCAGTAGTTTGCGAATTTTCGATAGGCATTGTGTCCATACAGGTGTAACATATAGTGCTCCTATCTTCTTCAGGCTTAAATAAACGTGCTTCTTCAGTAATCCACATCGCTGTTGTGCTAGCTGATCGAGGAATATTTGAAAAAACGCAGGGCTCGTAGCCCTCAGTGTGCGTTAGGCCGAGCATGCTGTTGTTGCCATTGTGAACTAGGCCGTGTTTTTTCGATGTCGTGGCAGTGTCACTTTCTAGTCAGGTGTTCACCAAGTTGCAGACTGATTATATATTGGATAGATGGGTTTGACGGTCCCTGCAGGTTCATCAGAGTTCCACCTTTTGAAATTTCGTGCTGAATTGCCAGTGATTCTATTCGAGGGCTCGAAATGTCCACAAAAAAGTGTGTAGCATAATTGCGATGCAAAATAAAAATTAGCGTAGCAATCGCAAAATAATGGTTAGCAGTTTTCATGAAACGTATATATTTTTCTTGGCAGGTAAAAGGGCATTTTCGTTTTAACTGATGGTTCAATTAGAACAAGAGCATGCGATTGTGTGACGTATAAATATATCATTTTTTTTAATACCTAAATAACGATTGCACATCGTTCAATTTCATTCTTTGCTCGTTGTATACAAATATGAAATAACCTATCTTCTGTAGGGATTGGAATTAAGATTTTTACGGAACACGATGATTGTTCTGTAATAAATGGGTTAGGTCGACTACAAAAGGATTTTTTAACTTAAGTTTCTTTCACCATGATCTTGCGTCGCTAAACTGCTACGCAAATTTCGATTTTGTATCGCTAATGTCTAAAATTGTGGTGCAAACTGCAATGCGATACCGCTTATTTCGAGCCCTATATTCCCCTCAGATTTCGATCATGTCTGGAGTTAGAGACTATAAGAGTTGACGTTTTATTCCAAGCCATGCGATTATCAGTACTCGTGCAATGATATGCGATGCTGTTTGTCACTACTTTATTTCCTTTATTTCCTGTATCTACCATGTGCTGTTTAATCCCATGTTTCCCAACTGGGGGGGGGGGGGGGGCGCCCCCCCCGGGGGGGGGGGGGCCGATGGAGCCAGAGTAGGACTGGGTAGGAAAGGGCGCCTGTGCCATTTATCCAAATGACCAGGGAGGGGTGCCATGCATTTTACAGGAAACACTGATGAAATTATGGTGCCTCCAACGAGGGATTTTGGGAAACAGTTTAAGCTTCTCAAACAGAAGCAAAAGCTTTGCTAATTTTCATATTCTGTCGTCATATCTGGCTTCGGAGTGCGTTCAACACACATTTTATATTTCAAGTAATACTATTTTTGGAAATTTTGGAGTGGGTTGGGTGGGAGGGTGAGTTTAAAAAATGTGTTAAAAACTTAAAAAACGAAGGGACAAGAGTGAAGGGGAATTTGACCCTGAAAGGAAAAGTCATCAGTGGACAGGGAATCCAAAACCATTAATTTTTCTTCAAGTGGAGGAGGAAAAAAAAAACGACTACCAAAGGGGTGCCGAAAGTATGGTAGCCAAAGGGCGCCTGTGCCACTGGCACACTGGCACTATGGCCAGTCCGAGCCTGTGTGGAGCAACTGCAGGGGAGCCGCGAGACGCTTCCAGATGTGGTGAAATTTTTTTAACGATGCATCGCAAAGTTATCGCCAATGACAGGCCTATACCTGCTATCAACCATTTTTTTAATTTTATATTTGTAAATATTTTCAAGACTTACCAGTATCATTCATTTTGTTTAAGAAAAAAATTACCCAGCACTGCAGTGTCGCATTGGGCCACTCGGGAAGACTGGGATCAACGTGGAGGCCCCCTCAGAAGAACTTAAAAAAAAAATTAGTTGCAGGGAAACGTTTTAAATTCACGCCTATTTCTTAAAAATATGGTGGCTGCTCCCCCTGCTGCGTGAGGCGTTTGTTAAAACAAAAAACAAATATTTTTGAAATATTTGAAAGGGATTCTTATGAAAATTGCATACCTAAGTTATAGAAGAATGTTTCAAATTCAAGCATATTTCTTAGCTGAACCATGCAGGAGAAGCTTCGGCACTACCCCAGCCCCCTTTACGAATGTGCCAACCCCCCCCCCCCCCCCTCTCGCTCGGAGGAACCTCCATACCCAACATTCCCAGGGAGGCTCGACCCTCCCAATCCGACCCTGTAGCAATGGGGCTGGGGAGGCGCCATTGAGTGCAAGTCCCAATAGGGAGGAATACTGTAGAAAAGGTTGGGAACCGCTGGTTTAACCCTTTCTATCACTCCCTTCCTCGTCTCGCATGTGTACTGAATTACTGATCATCACATGGCTTGGAATAAAACGTCAACTCTTATAGTCTCTAACTCCAGACGTGATCGACATCTGAGGGCAATTCAGCACTAACCACTGGCAATTCAGCACGAAATTTCAGAAGGTAGAACTCTTATGAACCTGCAGGAACCGCCAAACCCATCCATCGAATATATAATCAGTCGGCAACTTGGTGAACACCTGACTAGAAAGTGGCACTGCCACAACAGCGAAACAGCCTAGTGGACAACGGCAACAACCGCATGCTCGGCCTAACGCACATTGAGAGCTATGAGCCCCGCGTTTTTTCAAATATTCCTCGATCAGCTAACACAACAGCGATGTAGATAACTGAAGAAGCATGTTTATTTAAGCCTGAAGAAGATAGGAGCACCATATTTTACACCTGTATGGAGAAAATGCCTATGGAAAATTCGCAAAATACTGTTGAGTAATTTTGACTTTGAGTTTGAGCGTCACCAAAATTGTTTACCGTAGTTACAGAACATTCAACGTAGAGTACGATGGTTGCATTTTTCAATGATTTTAAGAAATTTGTATTAAGATACTGCGCGTCTTCCTAAACAAGCAGTGATGACGACGATCGAGGCAATCCAAACATACAGTAATGCATCGAGAAAAATAGTTTTGGAAGGACCTGACACATTCAGCTATGTCTTGGGGAGTGCTACAAGCTTTCCCAGAAGAGTTCGGGCCACGGATCCGGAAGCTGATGTATTTTACGCTATTATAGAGCCTATTTCTGTTTTAAGTGTGCTTTTGCAATGTCACGGAAATTAGGGCAGTATTTCTGAGCTTTGTTTTTTTCTTTATGTTCTGTCGGATGATAGCCATTTCGAAGGGTAGCTTGATTTACTCATTACTGTATATGGTAGATTTTGTATGTATGCATACCGATCTGTTTGCCTACCAAACATTTTGCTGATTCTGATTTCTAAAATGTAATCCTGAATTTAACAATTATCGTACAGTAATATTCTTTAATAGGCAACAAATCATTAAAATAAAAATTTTCAAAAATTTTTAACCAACAGTTAAAAAGTGACTGGGAGTTGCTCACTAATTTCCTGAGCAGAAATGCCCCCATGTTGGCATTAGACATTGAAAGTCCTTTTTAGGCCTTTTCTTAGACCTTTTTAGGCAGCAGGTGATAAAGCATTGGAAATCCACAATTTTACTTTAGGTTTTTGTGACAGATGAGGCGATAGTCACTCACTTTCTGGATGCTAGATTGTAGAACTACAGAAATAGTATGTTTTATTCATGAAATTATCACTATTATTTTTGACACCATGAAGAATGTAACCTAGTTTCACTTAATTTTCTTGAGTGGGAACACAATCTAACGGGATCTAATACCGGCCAATGTTTTTTTCGGTATCGGATAGCATTTTAATGCATTGGTACATCCTTATTCCTCAGTGAAAACTTGTTGATACTGCAAATGTCAGCAACCATTCCGATTTCGTATTGGTTTTGTGTAAATTATTGTTATTGGCATTTTGACCCTGCTTTAAAATGTTGATGCAGTAGTGACAGCAGGCGCTACTTTTATAAATTTATATAGCGTTACATTCCAACTTACCTCTTGATTTGTTTCAGGGTGCGTAACTTACGTTTGCCATGACCATAAAATGGCATTTACAGGTGATGCTCTTCTAATTAGGGGGTGTGGCCGCACAGATTTTCAAGAAGGTAACTATGTGTTTTACGGTATAAATCTTTGACAATGTTGCTTTATAGTAACTTCTAAAGTTAAACATAGTAAACAAAGTATATGACACAGAAGTTTCTTAAACAGTTGTGGTAGGAAAATAAGGGAAGTTTACTGTACAAAATTCTGTGCAGGCAGTCAGAAATTTTACGTTTTGCAAACAAAACAAAAACTTCGCTGCTGTCTAGGAGGGATCGACCGAATCTACTTTTACGAAATCCGGATCGGGTCCGGATAATTTACAAGATTTGGTGAATCGGATTCGGATCTTAACCGAATCCAAAATAAAACCTTTGTAGAATGCTTCAACCCTTTGTATTTTATACAGACTAAATTTTCTCTCTTAGCCGATTAAAGTAGCAAAGTGAGTAAAGTTTAAAGACTCCAGTACACATTTTCGCAACTTGTTCATTGATTTTTCCCTTATAACTTCTGAATAGGTTATGCTAGCCATTTGAAATTAGCTCCATTGGAAAGCTGGGGAAAAAAACGCTTCGAATGGTATACTGAAACGTTGAAAACGGCCAAAAATTAGCGAAGTTATTGAAAAATCGCCCAGAAATAAAAAATGTTGCCAAATCCGAATCTAATCCGAACCCTAGAGATCCGGCTTCAGATCCGGTTCGGGTTCGGATTCGGTCGATCCCTACTGTCTAGTGTCTAGACATACAACTGAATATCATTCAACATGGAAAATGGAATGGCACTTCACTGCAGTCAGTACAATGGGACAATCCATCCACAATTTTCCACAAATCACGTAAATGATGCAGCCTGTCATTAGAATGGCAACAGAAAATCGCCATCATCTGGCCCTTTGAAATCATCAGTTCAACTTATCCCCCCCCCCCCAAAAAAAAAAAAAAAACAGAACTTCCCATAATCTTCTCGAGCTAGCAACTTTATGGAAGAACTGAAAGGCGTATTGGAAAATCTTCCGTAACCTGGTAACATGGTTACCGGGACGGTTAAGGGACCAGAGGGACGGTCAAGGGAGAAAACATGGGTAACCACTGCATGAAGCTGGGACGCTTCAGGTTGGTTACCGGGATGCCATGGAACATTTTCCATATACGCGAAGCGTCGCCCGCTTGCGCCACAGGAACTGGCACTATGGTCAAACGACCAACAAATTGGCATTTGAAAATAGGCACTACTGTACCTTAGAGATTGTGTGAAATTTAAATATGTTCATGTTTTTTGTTACTGTAACCATAAGGAAAAGATTCGTCAGTCTCAATCACGCCACGGGAAGACACATGTAACTTTGAATGCCTAACACAGCGTAATGAAAAATTCTATAACAGTTTTTACTTTGAAAGTTCATGACTCAATACAGTACTTTTCACAATCAAATGACACAGAATTTCAAAATTAAGCATACCTCACTGGGATCCTGCGAATTTTCTTGATAGCTGGCGATTGGTGCTGCCAGTGGCCGAGCAGCAGGGTTTGCTAGGTGAGTTTTGCATATTGCAGGAACAATAACGTGTCACTGGCATGAACTGCAATGCCTATTGGGCCTACTGGTGAGAGTGGAGAGTGGTGTGCGCTATTGTGGATGCTCCATTAAATGTCTCAGGTGCCTAGATTGACCGTTAACGATTTCTTCCAATGTGGATTGGGAGTGGTTGGGGCCGCTTGTTGTAAGATTGGTAGATCTTTCTCGGAACCCAAAGCAGTGCTTATTAGATTTATGTCTAGATGCGTTGCCTAATTGTTACATTTAAATGTTAGCTCTCTACTTATGAGCTTGCTCTGTTAGTCTGTTACAGTCCTGGTATTTGCTTAGGTTTCTCCACACTTTCAAATAGAATAGAATAGAATTTTATTTCTATGTGAAAACATAACAGAAAGCTTCCCGAGGTTTTTGCGAACCTCTTTTACAGGGAAGAACCCATAACACATACAGTCATATGTCTAAATGGTTAATGCCAAGCCCAGTTCCTTTTACTAAATGATAAAAAGCATTGTGCCAAAACATGTGAAATTAGCAGTAGACCCTGTTAGTGTTTTTTTTTTACCATTTGTAGTTATTTTCTGCATTCTTCATACTAAAAGGACGACAAGGGCGAAACGAATACGGTTTCAGCAAGCGAAAGAGCAGAAACGTCTGCTTGTTTGGGGCTCCATTCAACTGAATGGTTGACACCTAGGCCTAGGACAATTTTTACCAATCGATCATTTAATATCAATTAGCTCTCAACCACAAGATCTCTAGACAGACTGTTTTGCCCTTGTTTGGGCTCGTCAGTAGAGAATACTGTGTGGAGGAGAGCTAGGCTATGCTTGCTAGGGCAAATGACAAGGGCGAAACGAATACGGTTTCAGCAAGCGAAAGAGCAGAAACGTCTGCTTCTTCTCTACTGACGAGCCCAAACAAGGGTGAAATAGTTTGTCTAGAGATCTTTGAATTGAAGTTACTAAAAGAACTTTGACTACGGTGTATGACGTCAAATAGATTTGCTTTGTTCATTTAGTGCTTGGTGCCATTAGCCTTATCCTACGGGTCCTTTACAGCAGCTGCTAAAAATCTGCTTAACGATCCAACAAAAAATGGTAATATCGCGAAAGATTATAAAACTACTTACAGACAAAAAACTATGTAAGTTACCAGCAAAACCTTGAAAAACTTTGCAAACCTTGCCAAACTTACAAATTTTCGGCAACCTTTCTAGTGGGCTTCTTCAGGCCACAGCCCAAGAGACTTCACACTTCCACACTTCTACTCTCTCTCCAAGGCCCCTGTTATGGGAGACAATGACACCCACGTTACACAACAATGGATGTGAGTAGCGCCAACAACAAGGCTAGCAAACTCTAGGCCAACTGTGGAGTGAAGGGAAGTTTGAATGCTAAAAGTCCGTTAGAGAGTGGAAGTGTGAAGTCTCTTGGGCTGTGGCCTGAAGAAGCAACTAGAAAGGTTGCCGAATATTGGCAAGGTTTGGAAAGTTTTACAAGGTTTTGCTGGTAACTTGGACAGTTTTTGGTGCTGCGTTTTGACTGTAAATTGTTTTATAATGAACAGCCAACCAAAGTATTTGTGCCGTACCATCGGTTGTTCGTTTGATCTGGAAATATATGTGGCAGGAATATCATCTTTGAACTGGTGAACTTGTTGCACCATGAAATTTCAAAAAAATCTGAGCAAAATTACGAATTTTATCATGCCCCAATTTTATCATTGGGCGATAAGTCTGTCCTCCTGTCCGGTGTTTTTCAATTTTTGCAGGAGGTACAGATGTATGACAAGATTTAGATTAGGGGTTTGAATAATATCTCTGTAATGTGTGGTGCATTGGCAAGCCGGACCACTGCACTGTGACTGAGGTTGGCGCTAATGACCAAGCTGTCGACGCGCCATTAAGCCTCATCTCTCCCCCCCCCCCCCCCCTCATGCCCCAAACAGAAACACACACACAAAATCCAAATTGAGTCGAGTATTGGACATCGCTGGGAGAAAAAAAAAGTCTTCAGATTATTTTGACCATGGGTGGGTGGAGGGCTCAGGACAGAATTACATACAGGGTTCCCAGTCGTGAATATACACCCCTGCACCAGGCATTTTTTTTAATTTTATTCAACTGACCATTTATTTGAGATCTAAAGTTCAAAGTTGAAGCGTGTATGTAGTTGGCCTAAAAAATGTTTTCCTAAAGATCATATTAATTTTTTCGTTCAGTTCTTGTCATACGGCTTAAAGTGGCACTATCACCGATTTAAAAGCGAACGAAAATACAGTGGCGCCATCTAGCTGCACTGATATTGTTAACCTTAATAGCTCACTCCCAGGTGCACGAGGAAGTATCAAATTTTCACTCAGTAATTAAGGAGGTCGTAGGTTGTTTGTTTCATTAAAAGAAACGCCATTGTGCATTCCTTCGCTTGGTGCAGGCAAGTGCTAGATAGTACTGGATAGCGATAGCTGTTGCCAAATTTTGTCTGCTTTCAATCGGTGATAGTGCCACTTTAACTTTTCACCAGTTTGAGCTGGAGGCTTGAAATTTGCACCATTCGTTTCGAGCTGGTTAAAGTGGTGTTACTGGAATCTCAAAATACATCAAAAGATGAATTTTAGCAATGGAACTAAGAACCACTCCAAAAAAAAATTATTTACAGAATAATGTAAAGCAATCACATGTGCCTGTAAACTAAATGTGCAACTTGGCCAGGCCTAAATGCGTCTCCACCATCGAACTTATCCTGGAGAGTAATAAAGAACTAGTTATAAAATATCTTGTACACTTTGTAGTGTGGTGTTGATGGAAATCACTACATCCAGGATTACTCGATCTTCCAGGTGGTAAACAGAATTTAATGCGTTTGATGAAGAAAATCATTACAAGCTATTTACAAATCTAACAAGCATTGCGAACTCTTCCCACTTCTCTACACACTCTCTCTACCACTTACGATAACAACAAGCCAACGTGTTACCAAAGTGATGGCTGCCTAGCAACCAGCCTGGAGGGTGATTATGGACGAGAACTGGAAATGAGAGATAGCAACACTACATACTCCCCTCCGCCCAAATCTACCTCCGGACGATAACTAGACTCGTCTCACAAAATACACAATGTTAAATTTGGTACTCAGTTTTGATAATTTGGTAAACAACATAGTAATACAATATAAGAATATGTGCTAAAATGTTTTACTACTTTACAGGTTCTTCAGAGAAGCTGTATCAGTCTGTACATACACAACTATTTTCTTTGCCTGATGATACATTGCTATATCCAGCACATGATTATAAAGGTAAAGATTAACGTTTCATAAAATTACGAGCACCTTACTGGGTTCGAAATGTCCAGAAAAAAGTGTGTAGCATAATTGCGATGCAAAATAAAAATATGCGTAGCAATCGCAAAATAATGGTTGGCAGTTTTCATGAAGCATAATAATTATTTTTCCTGGCAGGCGAAAGGAAGTTTTCGTTTTAATTGATGGTTAAGCTAGAAGAAGAGAATATGATTGTGTGACTTATTAATAGCATCATTTTTTTTAATACCTAAATATTCTGATGCTTTATGTTACGCTAAAAATAACTTCTGTAGGGATTGGAATTAAAGAATTTTACGGAACACAAAAAGACTGTTCTATTGTAAAAGGGCTATAGCAATTTTGGCCTACTGCAAAAGATTTTTTAAACATAGTTATAAAGTTCTTTCGCCATGATGTTGCATCACTAAACTGCTACGCAAATTTCAATTTTGTATCGCTATGTCTAAAATTGTGGTGCAAACTGCGATGCGATAGCGCTCATTTCGAGCCCTGACCTTAATGTACAGTATAACCTCTTTAATAAGAACTTGGGTAACAAGAATTCCCACTTACGAAGAACTTTTTTTTCAAGATTTTGGTTGGTCAGCTATTCAGTCAGCACTAAATACATACTGCTAAAACGAACTCAGTCAATACGAATGTACAGATGAGACCAATATTTATAATTCCAACATATTTTTACGAATTTTCTTTCTCCCCTCATTGAATTTGGTTTCGTTCCACGCAAAACATTGATCGCTAGTTGATCCAATCTTGGGAAACGATAAGAGTTTCGTCCGTTTGCGCTAGCGCGAAGGACAAGGACGAACAGGGTTCAGACAAAACATGGAAAACCTGGAGAACGTGGAAATCCCAGGGAGAATCAAAATAGAGCCAAAATCTCAGGGAAATTTCAGGGAAAACAAGAATTTTTGCTAAAATCGGGGGAAAATTCGACAAGTTTCACTGATCTGTAAGTTCCATTGAATCAGCAGAGCAGAAACAAAATCCTAGCCTAGTATCAAATATTTTAATTTGTGCTTTAATTTGCCCAAGTATTTTAGATATTACTTCAATAACCAAAAGGCTGGAACCAATATCTGTGATGAAAATATCCCATCTGGACTATAGTCTCTAAACAGCTATTTCCTGGTATGTAGGATTATCTTCGTACAATAATTAATAAAATCATTAGCTACTGCCTGTTTCTCTAACTAAACATCTTGTTAACACCTGGAAATGTCAGGGAAATTAAGAATAAAAAAATTGTCTGAACCCTGATGTATGAAAACAGAATACAGTATACTGGTAGGCTACATTATTTTAAAGTTGCAGTCCACTTTCTCTCATCTGTTTAACCCTTTACTTCACGGACATTTACGAGAACTTTCATCCCCGTTTCCTCATGAAAATTACCAGTTTCTCCACAATTGTGCATCACAGTTGAAAATTAAGCTGCAACTTTTCAACTGTTCGCAAGTTTTTATTTTAAATTCTAAAACATCCAGGCAGCTTCCATACCATGACTTAAAAAATGTAATAAACTGCTTCATAATTTGAAGTGCGAGATACACGAAATGCGTAAAAATGTGTATGTGTGTGAATCCTGCAGAAGCGTAGAAAAGTGTATCTGTGAAGGAAATGGTTAATATGAACTATGGCTAATAAGAACATTTTCAGCAGTCCCTTTAAAGTTTGTATTAAAGAGGTTTTACTGTAGCTTAACGTTGCAGAATGTGTAGCAGTTGGAGTTAGGGCATCCTGCAAGCTATTCTGTAGGTCGTTTGACGAAAATTCAATATTTTTACTGTGAAAACTTGTTCCTATATTCTAGTAATTCTTGTTTGCTATTAAAAACAATGTCACGAAAAGCAGAATTAATTTTTAGAGATATTTCCAGTTTATTTCATTTTAATAAAATCTTCACCACAATTTTCTCTCATTTTAAAAAAGAAGACCCACCTTAGTCTTGCAAGTTTTCGACAAAACTTCGTCTGGCTTCTCCAGGCTCTCTTAGGACTGATTCGAACTACGATTACATCTTCCTACTTTGACTACGACATTTTCCCTCCTTTGAATTAGCGCGCGTCCGTAGCCTCCGGTTTTTATAAAGCAAGCTCACTTCCGGTGTGGATTGTTGGCTCTGGACATTACAAGGCTGCATCAAACTTCATTTTGCTGCCAAATTCTGTTTGGAAGTAAAATGTGGTTGGGGGTGCGAGTAGAATAATTTTAATTCGAGCCGAGCCGAGTTTGCAACAGAAGAATCAAGTATCGAGCCGAGTTCGAGTATTTGGTTAGCACACTTATTTTGCAAGTGTCTTTTTTATTTGTTAGTGTAATAAGTTTAACAACTAAGATGCTGTTAATGTACTGTGCAGGTCAATGTCTAGAACTAGCTTTCCTGTTATTAGGATATAACTTTCAACTGATTTGAGCAAGTGGCTTTTAATTTGCACCACCGGAAAACTCTCGTCGAGGCGATCAATTTGGTATATTTGAACATGAAAATCAGTCAAAAATTGGCAAATTTATCGCCTTTTTACCGGATTAGAGTTTGGTTGGGATAAATCGAGTGGAGTTTTAGCAGATAGGACACTCTCGACTTGAACTCGAAACTGTTGAGGCTCGCACACCCTTAAATTGGGTTACCGTTTTGTGATTAATGTTTTCTTTTCTTGTGTCTAGGACAAACGGTTACAACAGTTGAAGAAGAAAAACGGTTTAACCCACGCTTATCCAAATCAAAAGAAGAGTTTATTAAAATTATGGCAAACTTAAACTTGTCATATCCCAAAATGATTGGTAGGTAAACTTCCACAAATGAAATAGGACTATTCAAACAGTATGTTAAGGTTAAATTGAGCAAATAGTGCCGAGTCCATTAAAAATGGATTAAATGCTTTTCAAGAGTGCTCACATTACGCATGTAGCATGATACGGTACTAGTGTCATATCTGAACCAATATCAGATTGGTTTTGTTGTTAAACCCCAAGAAGAAGACAAATTTGATAGTGCATTTTTAGAAGAAAAGGTTTCTGGAAGTAAGGGCCATGTCAGTTTCAACTTTGCTCAGCCAACCTTGAAACAAAAATATTCACAAATGTACCATTGTCGTTTTCTCACACAGACATTGCCATTCAAAATATTCTGTGGAACCAGTACCATCAAAAGTTTACTTATTATTTCTTAGCATATCATAAATAGATGAAATGATTATGGCCCTGTGGCTCACGTGCCGATTTTCTTATTCGTTACATTGGTTGCAAAATAGCGAATAATGTAAAACGAAATCGTTCGTGTGTCTCTAGATAATAGTAAAAAAAAATATCCTGCCAGCCATTCCTCAAACTCAATTAATTTTTAGATACCTAATTTGCGATGTTGTACCCCGACAATGATTAAATAAGGAAAACTTTTGATTCGCATGATAAAAGTTGATGAATAGTCCGGTGCAATTAGCACTTTAGGTCGGAAAAAATTCCCATAAAGATGAAACTTGGCAGATATGTCTAGAAATACTACCCGAGTAACATATTAAAAGTCCCCTAAAATCCCACTGAAGCTTTCGCCGTCTTTTGAAAAAATGGGCGCCGCCGGCTACCAAATTGTATGTTTTCTTAAATATCACACGAACTATCACTCCTACCGAAAATTTTATAGAGAAATAAATTAAAGATAACAAAAGTCTCTACAAGAAGGGTCCTAATGATGTTTTCGTTAAAACCAACCGTTTTTTTGCAATCTACTGATTTACTGAAAACATGATGAATTTTGAAGAAATGGCCTCTGCCGGTTGCCATTTAGTAGGATGGGGTGGGGTGGCTGAAAATAGTGTCACATCCGGCAACCAATTTGTCCCTTTGGTTTCAGTTAGAACATGGGCACAGGAGTCTAAAAATCCTGGGTCACAATTTTTCATTGCCCCCCCCCCCCCCCCCCCACCCACAAAACTTTTTTTGGGGGGGGGTGTACCTGCCATCAACAAATCAAAAGCATAATGTGAAGCAAAAACGTTCAGCACACAAAAGTGATATGTGCTACACATATTTTACGTAAATGCAACCCTTGAACTCCAAAATCGTTTTTAAATTATATCACCCTAATTTGTGCAAAAACTCCTTTTTTTCAATTGGTTGTAATACTGATTTTCGTGTTCAAAGTGTTCTTGCGAGCCTTCTAATAGCCCGAAGTGGACATGCTTAGGATTTTTTGAAAGATGGGGATCTATTCTTTCCGTCAATCCTAATCGAAATTGTTTAGCTTCGATAGGGATTGTCCTACGCCCATTTAAAGGTGAAGAGGTAATGGCGTAGCGGCGAAAGTGTATGGTGAATTTCGAATTCAAATTGCTTTTGCGAGCCCTCTAATAGTCCAAAATGGAAATGCTAAGGACTTTCTAAACGATTGGGATCTATTCTTTTGACCAATCCTAACCGAAATTGTTTAGCATAGATACAAATACAAATATGACAATGGCACTTTGAAATTGAAACTAGCCTCTATACCAATTACAGTTATACCTTAAAATAGGCATAGGTCCCATCTAACCTAAACAATTTGAGTTAGGATTGATGGAAAGAGTAGATCTCCACCTTTCATAAAATCGTAAGCATATCCATTTTGAGCTATTAGAGGTTTACAAGCACTTCGAACTCGAAAATCACCTACGCCATTACCTCTTCACCTTTAAATGGGCGTAGGACGGTCCCTATCTATAGTAAACAATTTTTTTTTTAGGATTGATGTAAAGAATAGGTCTCCACCTTTCAGAAAATCCTAAGCATGTTCACTTCGAGCTATTAGAGGGCTCGCAACAGCACTTTAAACACGAAAATTCCTGTTTAGGAAAATACAATTTGGATGCCGGCGGTGGCCATTTCTGCAAAATTCATCACATGTTTTCAGTAAACTAGTAGATTGCAAAAAAACGGTTGGTTTTAACGAAAATATCGTTAGGTCTTTTCTTGTAGAGATTTTTGTTATCTTTAATTTATTTCTCTATAAAATTTTCGGTAGGAGTGATAGTTAGTGCGATATTTAAAAAAATATACAATTTAATAGCCGGTGGCAGCCATTTTTTCAAAATGGTGGCAAAAGCTCCAGTGGGATTTAGGGGACTTTTAGTATGTTACTCGGGTAGTATTTCTGGACATGTCTGCCAAGTTTCATCTTTATGGGAATTTTGTTCAAACTTTGTCAAAAAATGATCTAATAGCACCGAACTAGAATGCAATTGGGATAAATCCAGTCTGTAAGGCGTGCTGACCAATAATTTTATTGGTGATTACTGATTAGGCCAAACTGATCCGATGCTGATGTTAGATCAATTAGATCTATTGATAGTGTCCATCGTCTGCCAACAACTAACTTGATCCAGTTGCTTTCAAAAGTTGAACAAGAGATGCTCCAAATGTACCTGATGAAATAGCCACAGACCGCAAGTCTATATTTCAAACAGTTCCTAGATTATCTAGATTAATCCAACAGAGCAAATAATTCACTCTTTACGTACAGTAAAAACTTGTTAACTGGAGCTTGAATGGTATCACAGTTTGAGGAAAGCAGAGATGCATAAAAATACGACATTGGCTGTTGGCATTTTTGTGAGTCTAGAGTACATCTGGCAATCCAACATTTGCCAAGTACACTTTGGTATAGTACGAGAAATAATGCGAATTAAGGCTGCGCAAAAAAAAATTGTTTGGTTTACGGGCGAGGTTGTCAATTGAAGCACCAGGTAACCAATGATATTATCTCCAGCATTGACTGGAATCTTGAATTTGATGAAGTTAATCCCCAACTCGCAATCCTTGACAATTTTGTCAACAACTTTTATTCCAGTTACTCCTAAGAGCTAAAACCGTAGGCCTCTCTTGGTCAAATGGTTCTACTGTGTGTTCCAAAGTTAACGCAAAAAAAATCCTACCATAGTCTGGAAATCACTCCTATCCCTGCTACCTTGGCGGCCTTTAAGCACAACTTGTAACGCTGCTGTGAGCCACATTTGTTCAGCCAGTGACACCTATGGAAGTAATCTTATTAGCCCATAATCGCCTAGATACGAACGTGCGCCTTCAACGTATAACAGCGAAAAACTAAGTCCCAGCGCGAGCTTTGTGAGGGGTCCCCGGGGACCCCGAGCAGAGCGGGCAGTCACAGCCCAGTGGCCAGCGTCGTCTGCTCGAATCCGAGAACCGACCCAAGTACCACATGAACTCTGAAAAAAAGGGTCTGAAAGTTTTTTCAGGCGGTTATGGGTTACTGGTTGCAATCATGTATTTTCTCAACCCTCAGTTACTAAAGCCAAATGGCATCCCAAATTACTACATTAATTACAAAATTACTACACTAAATTACTCCCCTACATTAATAGATACAAAAACGCAACTCCCACCAAATGCCCATAAAATACTGATGGAACTTTTTTCTTGATTACAAAGACATTGTTGTTATCTTCAACTACTTTTTTGTGTTCATCCTGAAATCTTCCACTTCCACCCCCATCTTCCAGGTGTGGTTGCTTTTAGTGTTTACAATATTAAGACTACCCTCCTGGCCCTGAAGGCAGGTATTTCATGGGGGCCAGACTCCCATGGCTTATCACATGCCTTTCTCAATAACTGCTCGTTCTATTGCTCAGCCACTCATCACTGTGTTCAGCACCTCCATCTGCACCTTCTCGTTCCCCACCCATTGAAAAGAGGCTAATATCACAACCATTCAGAAAAATAGCTCAATTCACGATGCTAAATATTACCACCTATTTGGTTGCTTCCTAATGCTTCCAAAATGTTCTAGAACGTTTCATCCACAGAGAATTTTAGCAGATTGTAAAGACTTAACCATTCTTCCCAAATCACAAGATGGTTTTCTTACTGGTCGCTCCTGCCTAAGCAATTTTCTCGATACATACAACTCCATTACCCAACTTATCGATAAAAGTACACCTTGTGACTAAGCTTCTACCGCATGATATCTGTTATACTGATACCGATGTCGATACTGATTACTTTCAATACGAGACTTCGTGTTGCACTGTTATTACCGGAATCATGGCAATCTGAAGCCAGGGAACACAAAGTTCTCGATGCAGATACTGATTTCATTCAGGATGAGACTTGGTGTTGCACTTCAATTTCCAGAACTGTGGAAGTCAGCAGGCAGGAAACATGAAGTTCTCTATTATCAAAGATCAAGTGTGGTATCTACAAAGGACTCGCTAAGAAATACAGATACCGATACATTGAATACGTGCAGATTTACCGATATGGTATTTGCATGTGTACAACCTTACTTGTGACGTTATATTCTTGACTTCAGCAGAGCGTTTGACTTATAAGCAAACTGCGTTGTTTTTCAATTTTTGCAGGCGGTACAGATCTATGATAAGATCTAGATTAGGGGTTTGTTTATTATCACTAATGTGTGGTGCAGTGGCAACCCGGACCACTGCACTGTGACTGAGGTTGGTGCTAATGATTTAGCTGTCGACGCACCATTAAGCCTTATCCCCCCCCCCCCCCTCCCCAACTGCGCATTCTTGTTCTTGCCTTTGCCTTGATTTCTTGGCTGCATTCTTACCTCTTCATTCATCGCAAGCGTGTCTTCACGAAGTTTCACCAGTGGATAGTCCACTGTCATCTACGGAGCCTAAAATGAGTACAACGGTTAAACCATTGTTGCCATGGTTGCCTATTTTCCAAGGTTAAACCATTCTGGCGTAACTCTAGGCTAGGATGGAAGAAATTCAAATAAAATGTAATTTAATCCACATTTATTTTTAACTTCGAGTGAAACAACTATGTTCATAATTTACGCAGCTAATGAATAGACCTGAAATGCTTTTCAAAACTAAAACGCTAAAACTCGAAATCTGTTGAGTCGCCAAATATACACAGCCTGGTTCCTGGTGATGGAAATACTACCGTAAATCGTGGATTAAACGCCCATGGGCTATGCAGTTAATTTGACAAAAATAGGGGG
>JAHWFP010034084.1:42937-78787 GCA_023313725.1 Lithobius niger | reverse complement strand
TAATACTTTGGACGTTAAATGAAAACTTGAAGATTGCTACCGCTAGTAGCAATCTTCTAGTTTTCATTTAACTTTCGAACTATTAGCATGTGCGATTAACTTGGCTAATAGGATTAACCTTGGCGGCCTTTTCCTGGTGGAATGATATCACTCCTTCTAAGGCCGACCGTTTTTGGAAACTTGGCGAGTTTTTTCTACCAGTTTTGGTTTTGGGTGGATTTTAACCCTTCTGAGCCGATTGGATATCCGTCTTGTTTTATCAGAAAGAAACTTGGTTGCAAAAAACCTCTGAAAAAAACTCTTGGTTAAAAAAAAAGACATTTTGCATCACACTTAGTATTATCACTGGTTCTGCTTCAACAGACTGGACGCACAGAAAATAGAGGCGTTGATGTTTTAAAAGGTTGTCAAACATTCGCGTTTCTGAAGCACCGAGGATGGTGCGAGGACAGCGAGCGATTTACTCGTAAAGTAAACTTTTTCCCGCTTTGGTTTCTCAATCTTTCATTTGGTTCTACTTTCACCTTCGTAGGGGCCTTACTTCTGGAGGTGTAGGCTTACAAACATGCAAACAAACAAACAAATCTTAAGTTTTGAATGATGTTGATGAAATGCAAGCGTGCTAGGAATACAATGAAAGACGGCACTGTGAGTAACACTTGCAATTAATTTGTGTCGAAATAATCAGTATATCGATGCATGTGATGCTCTGGCGATCAAATAAACTATGCGAAGCAATGATCGACGCCGATAGAGGGAGCGACAAGAGCAGAGATACCCACTGACTGGGCTGAGGAATTCTACTCGGAGTAAAACAACAAAGACAATTTTAATTTTCAGCACTAATTCAAATCTATGTGCCTTGTTCGCAAATAAAAAACATGATGAAAAACACTTAAAACCATTAAAAACACAAGAAAACGGGAGACCCCACACAATCCGAACATTGGGATCGTCGCCATATTATTGGCCCTGCTCGAGTATGCAAAGGTCAAGGGCGAAGCCCAAAGGAGACCCTGTATGGAGACCTTTGCGTACGAGAGCAGGGACAATAATGGCGACCATCCCAATGTTCGGATTGTGTGGGGTGTCCCGTTTTCTTGTGCTTTTAATGGTTTTAAGTGTTTTTCATCATGTTTTTTATTTGCGAACAAGGCACATAGATTTGAATTAGTGCTGAAAATTAAAATTGTCTTTGTTGTTTTACTCCAAGTAGAATTCCTCGGCCCAGTCAGTGGGTATCTCTTCTCTTGTCGCCCCTCATACTAGGAAAATTTCTTTCTCTTCAAGAGGGAGCTAAGCAAACGATGAATGTGTGACACTAGAATGTATGATACTTTAAAACTCCGTATTGATTTTGTCACATTACAAGTCTCTAAAACTAAAGTTCTCACGGTTAATCAAACTTACCTTGACTATCGGTTTTTTTTTTTATTTTTTTTATTGCGTGTGTGAATTTAAGACTGGTCCGTGTAGGCAAACTAGTCGTACAAAACGTTAATTTAAAGGTACCTATACGCCGAATGACAGGTTGCCGCATCTAGCGCCGTCTACCGTTATTTAGTTGTACGCAGCACTTGATTTCAACAGGCGAAGGAATGCGCGGAGAAATTTCTTATTACACAACAAACAAGCCACTTGCCTCCATAAATATTGAGTGTAAAGTTCGTGCGTCTATGTGCACCAGGGCAGAAGCAGTCAAGGTTAACGATATCACTGCCACTAGATGCCGCCCATCAAGCGCTTCAAAATCTGCGTTTCAAACCGGTCGTGCTTTATAGGAAAAAAATAATAATAATACGCCCGTTGTTACGTGAGGCTTAACTTTACCGCTTGCTTCCTGTGTAACCAGCTTACATCTACGGCAACACGCAATCTACGGAATCAGCGCTCCTTAGTGCACCTTGCCGTTAACAGAGCTGTTGTGCGCATGCTGCTAACCACCGCGTACACACGGGAGTTGGCACAGCGCCCAACAATCGGGTGCGAGAGTGTCCTATTGTTCGACCCAGTTAGAACCGGATCGCACTGGTTTAGCCGTAATCCTTTGGTTTCGAGGCTAGGACTCAGGCAGTTATATAACAGCCCGATCCCGGCCACTCGCTAGTTGGTGTTTAGGGTTCGGACTGAACGGTCATAACCTCTTGAGCCTACAGGGTCAAGTTAGAAGGATAAATTCTGGCTGATGCCTAATATGTAATGCTATTGTGTGCAGTCCCCTAGCTGTACAGTAAGAGGTTAATTGGAATTGAGCCTTGTCTTGAAACTAATCGTCTACTTCCTTAGCAACCTTACACCTCGTGTGCGTACACCCACGAACTTTATACTCTATAATTAATGAGGCACGTGGCTCGTTTGTTTCATAAAAAGAAATGTGTTTCTGTGTTCCTTCGCTTGTTGAAAGTAAGGACTAGACACAAGTAAAGAACGGTGAATGGCTATAGATGCTGCAGCTTATCATTTGGTGGCAATCCCCCTTTAAGGTTTTATTTAAAGGCACTGAACTGGACCTAAAAACAAAACGTTTACGTATGCCATTGCTCAGATTTTATCAGCGCCATACACAAATACGTATTTCTTCTTCTTACTTTAGCTTGGTATTTTACAGAAGGTGCGTAGTCGAAAATTGACTCTTCACATTTTAAACACATTTTAAAGACAAAATACCACAGTACTATCCATATCATAATATAACTTCCAAGTAATTCCACTAACATACATCTCATAGTAGAGAACTGAACTGTACGAGACGTTCGACAAGGTTCAGTTTTTGTACACCCTCTTTTTTTCGCTCACTGGTGTGGAAAATACACGCCATGAATGAAATAGGAATTCCCACTGACAGCTAACGAATGAGGCGGCTTCCTGGAAGTAGGGAATTGCTTCATCCTACAACCATCTCCTGTTTTTTGGTTGTTTTTTTTTTACTACAGAACTAGTCAGACTTTGATCCTACCTCCAACAGCGCCTTGATCTTTAGGGGGAAAAAAATACGTCAGAACACGGTAAAGGCCAGACAGATATAAAAATAAACAGAAAAAAAAACCCGCTGAATGGATGAAACGAAAAGAAATGAACGTGTGCAGCCTTCTTGCTATTGATTTGTTTGGAAGGGTGAAAGCTCTTCTTTTTTTTTTTTTTGGAATTGGAAACTCGTTTACGACGCGGAATTTAAAAGTGATTGAGGAGAACAAAAGGAAACGGGGGAAAAGCATCACAAACTAGCGTTCGCAGTGTTTTTGCTGTCCACCCTGACGGTTAAAAAAAAGAAAAAGATTTACCAACTTCACAGCTCATTTTAATTCCAATCAACCGAAAACTATTCTACTGCATTACCAGGAATAAGGACACCTTGTTTCTGGTCCAGTCTATACCACGCGCCATGGCTGTTTGCGGGGACGTGCATGTCACGTGACTGGGCTAGTCCAATCAGACGGCCATACAGCCGTTGTTCTCGTTCAGCATTGGCTAACTCATGGTGACGTCACGACAAACAGCCATTGCGCATGGTTTAGCTTCTCCGCAACAGCAAACGAATATCTTGGCCTTCAAACAAGTCAAGCCTAAATTACCACTGCTAAAATAAAATAAAAAAGTTTTCAAAAAGAAGTAGAACCAGCTTCGTTTGTTCAATCGAGAAAGTTTTATTTTAGACGTAAAGCTTGATGTATTGTCTCTAACATATCAAGAGAGGTTTTTGAAAGAGTGCGTCATTAATTTAAAAGAAAAATTCATTTCGTTTACGTTGCCTCGAAAATCCGTGCTATTTTCAACCAAACTATTAAACATGGTAGAACCACACGCAGGGAATGTTCTACATATAGTGGGGCAGCTAAGCCACTAAAATAGATTGGCTTCTGCATTTTAGTGAGGAAAACACCATATTTGGCAGAGATGCTAATTTAGGCATACTAATGAATTCTGGATAACCGGAAGTGGAAACCGGAAGTGCCTATTTTTAGCCTTGAGCCATACCAAAAAATAGCTTGACCAATATCCATCTATGGAAGAAAGTCTATGAAATGTGGCGCATCATACCTGAATACTACTCTTCACATTTCAAGGTATGACAGCTGACTGATAGGTAGCTTATGGGTGAAACGGAGGTCAAAACATCAAATTTTGGACGAAAAATCACATTTTTTTCATTTTCTGCTAAACCGTTGCTTTTACAAAGGAAAAAATTGTTTAAACTGTGGTGCATTATACCTTAATACTACTCTTGACATTTTTTGGGTTTGGCTGCCCTGACTAAAGGGTAGCTTAAGGGGTCAAACGAAGGTCAAAGGTCAAATTGATGACCAAAAATCACATTTTTGCCATTTTCTGCTAAACCGTTGGTTTTACAAAAACCATGTCTAAACATAATTAAAGGACTTCGAATTTATATCTCTTTTTGTCTAATAAAAAATACGCCAGGTTCAATGGTTTGTTTAGAAATTGTGAGATATTGTGACGTAATCAGCCACTACGGCATCATGTGGCCTAGTGTACTACAAATTTGGAGTACATGCGGGAATTAAAGAAACGGTGTGATCATGCTATCAGCTCGGCTTGCCCTTAGATCAGATTCACTGCAATAGTAGGAGATGGTTCAACTTGCCTGTGAAAGTAACTCATAGGCTGAAAGCAATATTAAACGTCATACACCAACCAAATTTCAAACATACTAAGGATGTTATCAGGTTTATATATTGAAATTATGCGGCTGTAAAAGAGCTATAATCCTGTAAGTGTAGCTACATAAGGCAGAAGAAGGTCCGTACCCTATATTGTAGCTGCATAATGGTACAAGAAGACAACTAGCTAGCTGTGCTAGCTATAGAGCTGAAGTTGCCCCAATTGGCTGTATTGTAGCTGCCTAATTGATGGGGAAGACCTGGACATAATTGCTAACGAATGCCCCATAGCTGCATAACGGCTGAAAAAGACCCTATTAAGCAGCTATCTTTGTATTGTAGCTGCTTAATGTCTCAGAAAATACGGTTCCTGCATTGTAGCAGCCTAATGGCTGCAAAAGAGCTGAATCCTGTATTGCAGCTTCTTAACGGCTGAAGATGACTTCAAATCCTGTATTGTAGCTGTCTAACGGTCGAAGAAGACCCAGGAATTACTTTATAGCTGCCTAATGGCTGAAGAAGACACAAATCCTGTAGGCAAGAGTAGTCACACGAGCACCAAGGAGTAGAATCATTTAACCCTGTCTTTAGACTAGATAGAAGGAAGAGCAATATTACATGTGCAAGTGTTAACAACATGAGTGGGTGCTAGACCCTGTATGTGTAGCCAGACTCTTCATAAAGACTGAAAAGAAGTCAGATTCTTTCTCTGAAGTGTTGAAATATCGAGAATGAACCAGGTACTCAGCGTGGGTGTTTTAAGAAGGAGAAGTCAGATTATCCTTGCTGAACAGTCATTGTAGAGAAAGATTATATGTTTTGTGTTGGTCTTTGAAATGTTTAGAAGTAGTGAGACCGTTTCTGTGTATGCATTTACAGCTGATAAAATGTATTCTCGCTTTGCAATATCTGAAATCAGAGGAATCAACTGCTTTTGTGTCTAAGCCTTTACATGTACATATGTAAGGAAGGCAAGAAGTAGGTGGAGAAGCGCGTATCAGCACAAAGATCTAAATAGTAAGGCGGAGCTAGATCCATTGGAAGTATAAGTTTTCAGGACTAAAGTGGTCACAAAATACCTTTTCAATGCAGCGTTCCATAAACTGAGAAAGAACCAGTTTATCTGTGAATGTGACCATTCTCCGTTGTTTCTTAATGGTTGTTACAAAGACAAATCCATTTTCTGTAGCTTGCAGAAGGATGAAGGATCACGGGCGTTCTGTGTAGCTGCTTGTAGCAGAAGAGATCAGCTGTTAGTACCAGCTTATCTGTGTAGACTCAAATAGATATCAAACCATGTAAATCTGTCTGATACAAAAGTGGGGTTTTCTACCTGAGTACCTGTATAAATATTGGAAGACTGAGTAGTATATTATCTAGCTATGCACATGTAAGCTACATGCTTGTCTTAAGACTGAAGGATTCGTATGATCTTTACATAGTTTGAAACTCAGAAGTCATTCCATGTATTTCCACCTACGTGTAGCAACCTGAAGTTTGAAAATCCTCAGCCTACTAATGTTCTGAATATTGTTGTGCTATGAGACCTTATCAGGCAATAAATGTTTTGAGACTAGAAACCTGATTGTTGCTTACTATGAGTAGAGAATCCTGCTCCGATCTGTGTTGCTGTGAGAGTGTAAGGATGTAGAAATGTGGGTGAAACTGCTTGGGGCTGACGGATATGAGGAAGAGATAAACCTTATCTGTATAGTTCCTGGAAAGTAAAGGACAGATAAACCTGGTTTGCAACTGAAAAGGCCACTTAACTTTCAATGCAAGTCATATGATGACAAGATTCCACGATTCATCAGTCTAGTGTCAGAAAAGCTGAGAAACAAAATTTGTTTGGGGCATTCCCTGAAAAATAGATGCTCCTATCAGCCATAAAGTGGAATAGGAAGAGCTAAACTGATCTTCTGGAGCTCTGAATTCCCAGAATCCCCTGATATACCCACAGGATACTCTTATGGATGAGGGTATCTCATATCCTGGCAAGGACATGTCTGGAAACACATTTTGAAAGCAATCTGAGTGCTCAAGTTTATGACCAATTAGTCCAACACAGGCAGAGGCAGAACAAATTCTTCTCTTCTTTCTCCGAATGTTGAAGAGCCAACACTCGTAAAGTCGCACGAAAAACTAGGAATGGGCTACTTATCCATGTTGACCTTGCTTACTATGTCCTTATCAGTAATGCCTGATGGTAATGTGACGAGCTTTGAGTCTAAGAATCAGTGTTTTCAGGTGTTAGGTGAAGATGTATTTGGCCAATAAGACCAATAATATAGTTTTGCTATAATGAAGAACCGATTAATGGCTAATTGTCTACTACTGTGTTGTTTATGTTTACTGAATTTAACTTTACTGAATTTTAAATTTCAGCTTTTACTATGCCATTTCTAAACAAAAATAATATAACTATTTAGTCTCATCTAAAAGGAGGACATTTTTTTACAGCGTTTATAAAATAACTTGCTTAACTGTGAGAACAGAGCTATCTCAAAATGCTTATACCCTACATCAGTAACTAAAAATCAGTTATAGCTCAGACCATAATTACAGAAAAATATTTTCGTTGGCTTCATTGAATAAAGGACCTCTATACGTTTTGGATGAACTTATCTACATCCATTTCTAAGATGAGTAATGACATAGTAGCAGTTCAACTTCTAAAGTCATGAATACACAAAGAGTGGCCATTGTTAAAGTAATATTTAAGCAACTTCTAACCAAAGTATCGAACGTGGAAAGTTTTTTAGACAAAAAAGCTGTAAATTCGATTTCCTTTAATTATGTTGACACATGGTTTCTTTGTAAAAGCGACGGTTTAGCAGAAAATGACAAAAATGTGATTTTTCGTCCTAAATTTAACCTTTTGACCTTAGTTTGACCCCTTTAGCTACCTTTCAGTCAGGGCTGTCATACCCCAAAAGGTCAAGAGTAGTATTAAGGTATGATGGGCCACATTTTAAACACGTTTTCCCTTTGTAAAAGCAACACTTTAGCAGAAAATGATAAATACGTGATTTTTTGTCCAAAATTTGACCTTTTGACCTCCCTTCCAGCCCTTAAGCTACCTATCAGTCAGCTTTCATACCTTTAAATATGAAGAATAGTATTCAAGTATGATGCGCCACAATTTAAACACTTTTCCCCATAGATGGAGACTGGTCAAGTTATTTTTTGGTTTGGCTCATGGCTGAAAATTGGCACTTCCGGTTTCCACTTCCGGTTTGGGAAATTCAGTTGGCCCTATATCCAGATTTCATCAGTATATCTAAATTAGCATCTGTGCCAAATTTGGTGCTTTCCTCACTAAAATGTAGAAGTTTAGGCTTATCTACACAACTACTATCGAAGGAATGTTGTCAGTTTTTTTCATCTCAACCTAAACGAAAAAATAAGGTGACTTTTTTTTTACTATTTTACTGTAGGGCAAGTATTTTGCTACTCGAATTTTTTTTGGGTTTCTGTCCTATGGGCTATTCCTATGGGCTATTGTCCAAGATCAAGAAGAGCCCCTGGTGCTCTGAAAGCTGGTAATGGCTGTGCATTCTGACTGGCACAAATCTCACAAGAACGTATAAATCAAGCAATTTTAAATTTTCGGTCCTAATTTACGGACTTGTTCACAAAAAGGAAGACAACATTAAAACGAAGAGCAGCTATTCAGTGCTGCAGCGGCCTTTAACAACCGTGCTTTCCAATATGGACGTGTTTTTTGGCTGCAGCAATGAGTTGCTGCTCTTTGTTTTAATATTGTGTTCCGTTTTGTGAATAAAGTCCGAAAATTAGGACTGAAAATTTAAATTACTTGATTTATATGTTCTTGTGAGATTTGTGGCTGTCAGTGGGCATCTCTGAACCGTTGCTTCTCTTCTCTCACAAAGTAATCGTGAAGTTTTCAATCGAAAACACAATACATGTGTGACATCAGAGACAGTAGCACAAGCGGCAAGAGTAAAAACTAATATTTCAGTACCAAATTTACAAAAGTTGTTACCATCTTCAGAGGAAAAAAGCAAAAAAAAAAAAAAACTACAGAAATAGCACTTTACATTATGGTACAGTCGGATCCACCATGCTGGTGTTGTTAGTTAAAACGGCCTGTTCAGAACATAAAGATGTGACATAAACCATAAAAATGTGGTTTTTATTTTAAAACTGGTAGTGCGACTAGGAAGTTGGATTTGGGATTTACAGTCGAATGGCGTCGCACTTCTGGTTAAATTTGGTTAAACTGGAAATAAATTCGTCCAGGCTGGAAATCAGTTGCGTCTGGAGTTTGTATGGCATGGTTGGATGAAGGAAGTTAGAAGGCTTGCCACGACTTACAGCATTTCGGTGGTGGATGTTATTGAACGTTCGCCTAAAAACCTTTTAGACTTTCCTTCAGAATAGTAGTCCTAATTTTGAATAGGCCCGACCTGCATAAGGCCAGAAGAGCAGACCCTAAATCGGTCCGCGTTGGTCTAGCAAAAGTAGAGAAGAGAAGAAAAACCAAAGGAAAGCCTAGCACGAGAATTTAGGTTCACGCATGCGTGGAAAGCCTTTCACACAATTTTATATACAATCTTTTACATTGCATTATATTGCATAGCAAATTTCTTATATAATGAAAGAGGCCACAATATTCCACTGATCGCCCCCAGGGGCCCAGTGCAGCGGGGAGTGCCAGCACTAAATGAACCTGAGGGCACAAGGGTATCAGACGCAAGACAAGCCTAAGGGGTCAAGTTGATAAACGCCAGGACGATGGGGATGATAATATGAGGGTCCCAAGGCCCATCGTGTAACGGCGCCAGGAGGTAAGCTCTGCCCAAGGCCAACAGGCAAATCGAGGACTGGCAAGCTCCGTCACTCTACTGGCAGTTTTTAATTAACGACACCAGTATGGTAAAATCCGACTGCAACATAATGTAAGGTGTCACTTTTACATTTATACTGCATTTTTTTCTCTGAAGATGGTATCTCCCTTTGTACATGTGATACCGAAATATAGGCTTGTACTGTGGCCGCTTGTGTTACTGGCTCTGATTTCACATGTTACACGAGTGCACTAATCCTAGTCCTTAGTCGAAAACATATCTCTGTTTTCTAACACGATCGCATGAAATTCCAAATGACGCCATTACTAAGCCACCTTTTTTAAGACGCCGTTCGGGTGACGATTTACAGCGGGCCAGAAATTCTGCCAAGAGCCTAGTCGGGCTAAGGGTGAGTTTTAAGGGTCAAAGCACGTCTGTAGAAATACAGAGTATCCACAAAATAACTCCCTGATTACAAAAATTCATAACTTCTATAAAAAAAAAAATAGGCCAATTCACATGCGGTTTTGCACTGAAAGATAGGAAAACTCCAAGTTTTTTTTGTAGTGGCGTCATTGCCAAATATTGGCAGTAACAGCGCTTCAGCATGTCGTCATAAAGTATAAATGGCGTTTCCCATTGAGAAAGCGCAACGTGTGGTCTGGCTGGTCGAAACCAATCCGCCAATCACAGTACAAAGACGTTTCCATGCATGGAAGGTATCCCACAGATATCACGTACGTAAAGGAATGGTTAACAGTTTCTTGCAAAGTTGTGTAAACGCATATAATGCCCGGTTGGGAGTTTGGAAGAAATCCGTGCAGCTTTCCTGCAGCTTTCCTTCTTTCCCCCATCCAAATCGGTAAGACGAGCATCACGTAAGCGACAAATGCAAGGTCGACGGTAAACAAAGTGCTACACAAACAAAGTGCTACACACAAAAGCTGCACGGATTTCCTCCAAACTTTCACCCAGGCATTACGCCTTTACACACAGACCCTGTTGCAAGAAACTTTGTTAACCATCCCTCTGGGACGTAACACTTGTGGGTTACCTTCCATACATCGTTCGGAGACGTCTTTTCTAGGTAATTTTCTAGTTTCGACGGTTAAAACTCTGAATTAATCGGCGAATGAATCGATTACACTGAGGACTTGCCGACATGGTTAAGATTTAAAATTTCTCATTACAATTACGCTTGTATGCTGACTTGTATGAAGAAAATAAGAAAAGGGTGAACTTTGGATTCACCGGCCAGGGATCCAATGGAAATTTTCTTCAAGCTTTTATAAAAGAACGAGGCATTTGGTTGTCCTTGAGTAGTAGCAGTCAAATGACTCCTAAGTCTAAGTAAGCAGTCAAATGACTCCTAAGTCTAAGCGAGCAGTCAAATGACTCTGCTTACTTAGACTTAGGAGTCATTTGACTGCTTACTTAGACTTAGGAGTCATTTGACTGCTTACTTAGACTTAGGAGTCATTTGACTGCTTACTTAGACGTATGGAGTCATTTGACTTCTAAGTCTAAGTAAGCAATCAAATGACTCCTACTTAGGGACGAAAAGTAGAAGCTAGAAAGTTTCCGCAAAAGCTTCGCTGACGTGATGGTCGGGGGACTAGAAAGTATGTGGAGCAGGTTGTTAGGGATTGTAAATTCTTTAGTTGCCTCTCATTGCTGTAAAAGCAAAATTTTATTTCACAGCATTGATGCCGCTGTGGAAGTGTTCAGTAAGTTGCAAAAACGGTTGTAATAGCAATGAGAGCCTTGTGAGAGACGACTGGACTGAGAGAAAGAATCAAAACGGTCAAATTTCTTTGAGCAGTTTAACAAAGAAATTTAATGTTAAACTTAGGGTTTAAATTTATAGAAACCTTTTGATTTTCACAATTAGTGATAAGCAAAAAAATCGACAGGTTTAAAAACGCCAATTTGAAAGCACAGCTTGAAGCACTTGAGAAAGTTAATTGAATTTGTCATTGGTTGGTTACAAGGCTAAAAATGCGTAAATTGTATAATTCATAAACAATTTATCAAAGTACGAGTTTGCAAATTACAAGTAAACAATGAACTAATTACAAGTATACACATTTTAATAGACCTGGAATTAATATCCTGTAAAAATAGTAGTTTTAATGATAAAACTATTTGTAACCATCTATAGTAGCGAGATTATGTTAAGGTTAACGTTAACATTATATAAATGTTCAACAAATTACTAAATTAATCTCGGGCTTAGTGAACGGTCAAAGTGTATTTATGTAGTTTTATATGCGTGTTATTTTATGGCAACTGATAAAGGTTGTAACACTTTTCTCAGTAAATAGCAACGCAAAATTTTAAGCCGTTCAAATAGATTAGTATATTCTGAGAGTGCCCCAGGTATTCAACCATTATACTACTGTATTCAACAAAAAGACACGTAAATAAATTAAATCCATATCCCAACTTTCAAAATTATTCTAAGATAATATAGTGCAACACACTCGCCTACTTTCGGGGCTAAATTTTTCAGCATCATTCAAGTCATGTCATCTCCTTTCCGTTCACCATATTTACACATACACTACTTTTCAAGATTTCATATTCAAGACTTCAGGACTGGTATTTTATTCTTATTTTCAACGGCATTTCCAGGTTTTCAAGGAGTCGCACGAACCCCGAATTACTTAATCTGTAGGTCTGTACGAAGCACACTAACGCTATGGTTTGGACAATTTTGAGCGATTTGTTTAACCAAGTAGATTGAACCAATCTGACATATCGTGTTCTAAAGCAAAAACTGTAAAAACATGTGAACACAGCATTAAGGTTTCACGTAGAGGAACACTATGGTATATGAAACCTTACAGGCAAGTTTATTTCAGTTTATTTGCTGTTTTGACATACGATCAGTTAAACCTTATCTTAAACCTCAAACGAGTTAGTTTTTGTTTTCTAATATTAAAAATATTTCTTGGGTGCCAAGTTATAATTTAAAAAGTGCATAAATTGTAGTAGAAAACAGTTTAAAAAGCAAATTACAGCAGTGTGAAGTGTGACGTAGATTAAGCAAATATAAGCAATTTTAAAAGGTTACAAGGTAATAAGTACGGCTATTATCTAAATTTAATTTTTCCAAGCAATCCATTCACTCAACATAGAAGTAAGGCAGAATCGCGGAAATCGATACGTTCTACCCATGTATGAACTTCTATTATCAACGATGAACGCCTGCTTTACGAGCGAACGGCCAGGAGATAACAATAATCAAACATTCTTGCATTCATGAGACTTCGGTGGGAAAAACGCAGGCTGTTCCCGCATAGACTAGGCCACTTTTCAGGAAAATGCAGTAGTGCGAGCAGCATTTCGTATAGCAATTTGACATCAGGGGGTTTTAAGGCATTTCAACACCGCTGAGTTCAAAAATGCCTATTGCCAGCTCAAAAAAATGTACCGGAAGTCCGTAATTCAAGATAGCGTCCAAGATGGTGGCCTATTTTAAAAGCTTGCTGTTTTCGCGGAATCTTCTGCTAGAAATTTATGTAGTTGGTGCTTTTAAGGTGTTTTGACCCCGGTGAGTTCTAAATGAATGTTGCCAGCTCGAAAAATTGACCGGAAGTTCGCAATTCAAGATGGTGGGCAATATGGCTGCTTTTTTTTTAAAGCTTGCTGTTGTCAAGAAATATTCTGCTAGAAATTTGACTATAGTTGGTATTTTTAAGGTGTGTTGACCCGGGTAAGTTTGAAAGCGCATGTTGCCAGCTGGAAACAAGGACCGGAAGCACATAATCCAAGCGGGCAACCAAAATGGCTGCTTATAGTCAAAACTTGCTGTTATCAAGGAATATCCTGCCAAAACTGAACTTCAAAAGCCCGGTTACCATTGTAATCAATCAAAAGCTTACCGCAGGACAAATATTTTCGTTTAGATATTACGGAATGGATCATTTTAACGGCTATAACCGTAACAGTGCAGTATTTGCCGAATGCGTTTTGAACTGGATGCAGACTTGTTAGATAAATTCAGTTAAGCTCAGCAAAGAGAAGGTTGAACGATAAGATGGCACTCTTTTTTGCAAATCAAAACTGTTGTCTTACTGAAATTAAGTTCTGTAGCTAGTTCAGTTACAGGAGGTTTAAAGAAAAAAGGAATTAAGGTCACTTAGATCTATTGCAACACAGGTCACGGCAAGTACAGTATTGTACAATGAAATTTAGACAGTTTGGAAGGGGCAACTACAAGTCTACATCGATTAATCATGACTGGTTATGGGAAATCCTTAATTTTACGAAGCTGTTAAATTCAATAAAGGAATAATAATAACCGCAAAATAAACACAATACTGTGTCTGCTATTGCAACCGAAAAAATAAAATTTGTTAATTTGTTGAATACAGAATGAAGTCGGTCAATCACATAAACTGCAAATCTATATGTATGGAATCTGGATAGGCCAAAAAAATGTGGTGGCCTGTTTACTCCCAGGAAAAAAGTATCATCATGCGTGACAAAACCTATCTGTAAAGTATTCAATTGACTTTAAAAGTATTACTCCATTTAGTCATAAGTATAAATAGAGCAACAGTTTTAAAATTGATTTTGTTTTAAAGTCGATTTGAAAGTCAATTTTGCGGTTTTGTTTTAAAGACTTGCATTCAAGAAACGTTGAATTGAGGAATTAAAAAGTTGTGGAAAGACAAGCCTAGGGGGAAAAAAACTGGAAAAAACATCCAATGGGGGAAAAAAAACCAAGGAGAAAGATATCTGCAGAACTAAAGCCCAGGAAAAAAAGAATAGACACGAAACAACCAATGGAAAAAATATGCCGTAAAAATTAAAAAAAATAAATAAAGAACGTCGGAGATAACCGTAGGAAAATATCCGAAGGAAAACAATCCGAGAAAAAAAACTGAGGAAAGAAAAAGCAAAAGGAAAAAACAGTTTTCTCGTGAAATTTCTTACCTAACATAGGTATGTTTAATATCGCTAAAGTGTGGCACAGTGACAACCCGGACTACTGCACTGTGATTGAGGTTGGCACTAATGACCTAGTTGTCGACACACCTTTAAGCCTCAATCTCCCCTCAACCCAACCTATAAGAACAAAAAAAAAAAAACTAAAGAGGACAGTAAATTAGGTTATTTCCGTGGCCTTTTTTTTCGCGGTTTCTTTTTTCCTTTGACTTTTTTTCAGTCTTTACTTTAGCCTAATCCACATCCGGAGTTTCATTTCCTCGTAGTGTGTTGCCGGCAGTTGTGATTAGTACAGTTTTTACAATGTTTACTCTTCCCGCGCGAACCCGTCCCTCCCCCCCCTCCCCCTCCTCTCCTTCCTAACGCGAAGCGCGGTCTGATTAAGTACTGTCCGAGGGACCATGCTGAGAAATGAAGCTACTGAATTGAATATTTTCATCACTCAAAAAAGAAAGTTAAGCGGTTCGAAGCGATCAGAAACCGCGCTAGTTCTAACTATAAGTTCAATGAAGTTGAATATTGAAGATTTATATTATTAAGAAACTGTAAGCTGATCTGGTTGAACGAATACCGACCATGTTGATGTTTTTGTGACCTTGTATTCCGTGCCCCCTCTCCATTAAGAGGTTGCCTCAATCATCAGCTTAGGGATCAAAGCTAAAGTATAGAACTGAACGTTTCACGACTATCGAGTCACCAAACATGGGATAATTCAACCTCGCGGAAAAGTTTCCAATATCAACTTGCGTGTGGCGAATTTGACTTTCACGAATGCAAGCCCCAACCATTCTTTTTTTTTAAATTTTTGGTTGGTTTGGGGCGGAGATTGCCCCAAGCCTCCACCCCCCCCCCCCCTAGTGATCCGCCGCTGGTTCAGTCAATAATTAAAGGAAAAATGAAACTAAGCTTTCTATTAGCAGCTTGCGTTTTGTCGGTGAATATTAGCTCCCAAAGTAAAGTCATTACACTATTTTCTTACTACTAGGGCAGGTAAGACCAAAATAACACAACAATTGTTCTGTTGGTAATAAATCTGGTGGAGTTATAGTTTAAAATATATAGAATCCAACTAGAACCAGAAACATCTTGTCCGAATCCGCCTATAGGTGTTTCTAGTCAAAATCCAAAATTGCCGCCGATAGATATCGTCCAGTCAACGGAGCTCAAAATTGGGGAAGTAGAAATTCATGAAATTCAAAGTTTATTTCTTTAGCCAAAACTGTCTTGTTGGGCCTTCCTACTAAGCAGATTAAAAGTCCCCTAGGATGTGGGGCCGCAATGTATAATTTTGGTTATCTTAAGAATTATGGGATCGTATGTTCCTATTATGTTTGAGCAGCTTGGGGCCCACCCATACTTGATGGAATTATTCACTTTCTCTGAAAAGCATGAAATTTGGTATAGTGCATGAAGGGTAACTGGAAGACAGTAGCTACTATAGAAAGTTCCAACCCCCCCCCCCCCCCCCGGGGGGGGGAGTGTTTTACTCCCAAAAAAACGGTTTTTTGGCTGTCCTAACCATCAACAAATCAAAAGCACAATCTGAAGCAAAAACGATTAGTATACAATTCTGATATACCCAACCATTGAACCCCAAAATCGTATTCCAAGTTTATCACCCTTAATTTGCATGAGCGCTCCTTTGTTCAATTGGTTATTATTGTGACCTTCGGTTATAAAGTGCTCTTGAGAGCTTCTAATAACTCAAAATGGACATGCTTAGGATATTCTGACGGGTGGGGATCAATTCTTTCCATCAATCCTAACCAAACCTGTTTAGGATCGTCCTACACCAATTTAAAGGTGAGTGGTAATGGCATAGTGGCGAAAGCATATGGTGATATTCGTTTTCAAAGTGCTCTTGCCAGCTTTATAATAGCCCGAAATGGATATGCTTAGGATTTTATGAAACGTGTGGATCTATTCTTTCCATTAAACCTAACCAATGTATTTCAACTTAGATAGGGACCGTTCTACACCCATTTAAAGATGAAGAGGTAATGGTAGTGCCGAAAGTGTATGTTGATTTTTTAAGTTCAAAGTGCTCTTGCGAGCCCTCTAATAGCCCGAAATGGATATTTTTAGAATTTTCTGAAAGGTGGAGATCTATTATTTCCATTAAACCTAACCAAAGTAGTTTAGTGTAGATAGGGACCGTTCTACACGTATTTAAAAGTCTAGTAGTAATTGCGTAGTGGCGAAAGTGTATGGTGATTTGCGTTTTCAAAATACTCATTCTAATAGCCCGAAATGGACATACTTATGATATTCTGAAAGGTAGGGATCTGGTCTTTCCATAAATTCAAACCGAATTTGTTTAGCTAAGATAGGGACAGTCCTATTCCCATTTAAAGGTGGAGCTGTATTTCGTGTCGCGGCTAGTTTCAATTTTATAGTGTACTAGTAATGCTCATATTTATATTTCTATGTAAGCTAGACAACTTCGGTTAGGATTGATGGAAAGACTAGATCTCCACTTTTCAGAAAATCCTTAACATGACCATTTCGGGCTATTAGAGGGCTCGCAAGAGCATTTGAACTTTAAAATCAACATACACTTTCGCCACTACGCCATTACCTATTCACCTTTAAATGGGCGTAGGACAGTTCCAACCTAAATTAAACAATTTCGGTTAGAATTGGATGGAAATAATAGATCTCCGCCTTTCAGAAAATCTTAAGCATATTCATTTCTGGCTATTATAAGGCTCACAAGAGCACTTTGAATTCGAAAATTATCACACGTTTCGCCGCTAAGCCAGCGCCTCTACACCTTCAGATGGGCGTACGATGGTCCCTGTCTAAATTAATGAGTGATTAAGGATTGATGAAAAGAAGAGATCCCAACCTTTCTGAAAATTCTAAGAGTGTCCATGTCAGGTAATTTGAAAGCTCTGACGGGCACCACTATAACAACCAACTGAACAAAGGAGCGCTCATGCAAGTTAAGGGTGGTAAATTTAAAATACGATTTTAGAGTTCACTGGTTGCTTTTACCTAAAAAATGTATGTAACCTTTCCTGTCTAGGATTGTGTGCTGAACTTTTTGCTTCACATAACACTTTTGATTTGTTGACAGTTAAAGAGTTACTGTCAAAAATTCGTTTTTGGTAGGGTAAATCAACCCCTCAGGGTGGTTTTAAAATTGCTATCATAGCTATGTTTTCCTGGCTTTAATTTTCTATTACATTATAGTATGCCAAAGGTTGATCAGTTGTCGAGCTAGTCCGAAAAAAAACTAAACACTGACAACTAAATTCCAAGACGGTGCCTGGTTTGCATCCGCAGGAACATCCCGTCTTTGGAGGTTATTTTCTCTAAAATGGTGAGAGATAGAAAAAAGTGAATATACATTTTTTTGTATAGAATTTAACTGGCTTCAATTTCCTATCACATTATAGTATGCAAAATGTTGATAGATATCGAGTTATTTAGGAAAAACCGAGAATTGGAAACTAAAATCCAAAATGGCAGCTATAGAAATGCCTACTAGGTGGATTCAGGCAAGGTGTTTCTGGTTCTAGTCGGATTCTGTACATTTTAAACTATAACTCAACCAAATTTGGTGCTTTTATCACCAACTGAATATTGTTACCCTTAACCACCCTACTATACTCCAATGTTTAAACCGTAACAAACCTTATCCTATCCAGACTAAATTACTAAAGGTCAGTCTGAAAGTCATTGGTTACTACGAACTTCTCTACCCACGTGCGAGAAGTGGACTCGTCGGCACAGAGTGTCTAATAGCTAAAACGGACGTAATGTTATAATTATTCATCGTTACAGTTTATAATTATCCAACCTGCAACATGAAATATGCATATTTGTCATTTCTGAAACCAATACCTTTTACGTAAAATATATGATTGATAAGCCCAACAGCACCTAAACACATGCAATTTTCTGAATTGTACGTTTGAATATTTCAATTAAAAATCACCAATTTTTATCCGTGTACATTTTAACAAGTAAAATGAAACTTCAATTATCTAACCCTCTTTTTTACGGCACACTTGATGTTCTTGTTTGTAATCCGTGTACTTTTTTACGGCTATGGCGTCGCGCTACAAAGGCTTATGCTTGCTGTCGATTGTTGCTGGCCACTTTGAAACAATTCAACCCAGCCTGAATTCTGAATTCTGAATTCTGAATGCCTGCATCTACGAAATAAATACACCATTCTATCGTTTCAAAGCTGCCAATTTCGAAACAACTTAGCTTAGTTAGGTTTAAATTTATATGCGTTTAGTTGAAACACGGATTCTTTTACGATAATTTAATCAGAGCCGTGGCCCGTAGCCGTACGGCCTATCTATCATGATATGTAGTCATACACATATACAAAACAGTATTACAAACCACCCTTCAACAATCCACTAGGAGAATGGATCTGGAGTTTGCTGAGTGGCAATGCTGAGTGGCAGTAGTTTTTTTCTGAAACCGTGTCATACAAGAACAAGAACAACAGCAACAACAACAAGTGAACAGTTTTCAAATTTACGTGTGGCTCCCTACGTTTACTCTTGCACGGAATTTTATAAAGGTTGGCATAAATATACCTTCCATACCTATCTACTATCTGGCCAAGTTTGGTAGAAATATATTAAATAGGAACGGAGAAATTAATAGTCGTAATTTTGCTGGAAAGAGGACTTCAATCATATATATATACGACTATCGCCGTGTATGATACTGGCCTTGTACAATCAAACAACAACGTTCTCCACATTTGAGATGGTTGAGTCCTGAAGTCACTGCTATCCCAGTCCTGAAAGCAGGGAGGGCTTTCTTTGTATGGATGGTAGAGTTATCTTACACATTTTATCTTCTGGCTGTGCGTAACTTTTCCAGAATGAAATGCACAGAAGCATGGTTGATGTTTGTGACAACAAAGGAGAAAAAATATAATCCATTCCACACCTTGGTGGTTTGTCAACCTTCCAGTCGAAGCAATGGCGCCAGAAGATTGTACAAGGACAGTTTTGCTAGGTAATTTCATTCGGAAAACTTACTAGGATCATTTACACACAACAATATAGACATGGGCCCCACTGGACCCTTCTCTTCCCCAAAATACCAAGGATGGCTGAGGTCAAACCAGGGACAGTCTTGCTAACTATCAGGGTACCTTGTTCCTGTTCCAGTCCACACCATCGCATCAACTCTCTTCAACTCTATCACCCGTAAAAAGGAGGACTGTTTTGATTTTTCATTACGTAATGGGCTCAGATTCTAACCAAAGCCTGCCACCACCAGCAAAAGAGCAGATTAGGTACTTGTAAAATGCTGACCTGCTTTAAGAACTGGGAAAGCAGCCACTTACGGACTCAACCATCTCAAAGTTAGAAAAATGTATTCTTTAACTGGACAAGGTCAGTATTATTGTTTTGTGTGAAGTATCCCGAAATAATTTTGATCATCGAAGACATATTCTGTACAGCACAGTGAATCCCGAAGGTCTTCCCAAATGAGGGATGTTGTAAAGCTTCGCATAATTATGAAGAGGTCATTACCAAGTTAGCATTCTTAGAACACCGTTCCGTACAATGTGTTCAGAGCACTTTAGTCATCGGATGGTATTTATGTTGATATTCTATGTTTCTCCCATAGACCATTGATTGGTAAAACGCTCACGTGCCAGTCCCAATTTTACCTTATCTTCATCACACCATGTGGAAGGCTGTGGATGGGAAGCTGGTGCCTGTTCTCTGAACTGTGAACCAGTTCCAGTAACATATACAGAATTCCTTACCTGTGGCTAGGCATGACTGGTTGCACCAATCGCGCGTGCGGGTGGAGAGAGGCTAATATCCTATGTTTAAAAACATATATTTACAATGACCCGTGATGCAATAGATATAAACGACCCTAGGTCCTTTGCGGCAATTGCATTTTTGAAACCAGTAATTGAACTATTAACAGACCATTTCGATGGGACAAAAGATTGAACTTAACAGAATTTATTTCACAAATACTCATCCTGCTCACGCTGCAATATTAAAGTTATAATGGTCAAAATTATGAATTACGTAATGTGTAAATGTAAATTGTTTGGCAGTAAGCTTTATTATTGATTTCATCCATTAAAATGGTAACTGGGTTTTTAAAGCACATTTTTGGCAGAATATTCCTGATAGCAGTAAGTTTTTAAAATAGGCCGCCATCTTGAATTAAGGAATTCCAGTTCATTTTTCGAGCTGGCAGCATTCATTTTCAAACTCACCAACATCAAAACATCTGAAAAACACCAACTACTCCAATTTCTAACAGAATGTTTCTTGATTACGCCAAGCACTTAAAAATGTCGTTATCTTAGCCGCCATCTTGAATTGCGAACTTTCGGTCCACTTTTTGAACTGGCAACAGGCATTTTCGAACTCAGCGGGGTCGAAATACCTTAAAAACACCTGATGCTAAATTGTTGTGCAAAATGATTCTCGCTTGTTAAAAAAAAAGCCTTTATTTCCCCAAAAATGTTCCTGTGCTATGAAACGGCCTAAGCACTTCAGCTAAAAATTTTCTTTTGGGCGTTGGCTCTGTAACGTTGTAGCTACAGGACTATATACAGCAGCGTCATGTGACGTCATATTGGCTACAAGAGAGATAGCTGCAAGAGGCACTAGGTTAAAATAGAGGGTTAAACAACGGCCCTTCCAGTCAAGGCAGTGCTTTGAGAGCGGATTTCAAAGGCTTAAAAAAACGTTGTTTTCTCCAATCCTTTATGCTGCTAGGTTGTAATTGGAAAATAAAGATTCCACTTGCTTAAAAATGTCAGCAACTGCCAACAAATCGACAAAAAACGCGCATTATAGGCCTAAGAAATCCACTCTTAACAGCATTGTCTTCAGTAAAACGCCCTTCTTTCCCTCCCTCCAGTGACCCTTGCAGCTATCCCAGTTACTAGCTCCAGCATAGAGTTATATACAATAATACAATGTTGTGTCACTGCCCTATAGCCATACATGGCGCTACCTGACAGTTGTTTTCGAACATTACTACCGTTAGCCGTCGGGTTTCGGGCATTTTCCTATAATTATTACCATTTCTTCGGCAACTACCCAGTAAAGTGCAACTAAAACCCAGTGGCGTACTCCGTCGTGTAATTATTAAGTTTAAATCCGCTGTCTTATTGTTGCTGTTGTATGACGACATCTTCCGAAATTAATTGTTCCAAACAGTTAATCTTCTATTCTCATTCTGGTGATGCTTCCTCTCTTCCACCGACATATCTTGCTTAAAGGCCGGTTGCCACCAAATTAGCATTGCAGCATGTAGGCCTATCGAGTTCTCTCTCTCAGGAAGCAAAGGAATGCACAAAGCAAAACTTTTAAACGCAACAAACAAGCCACGTGGCTCCTTAATTATTGAGTAAAAATTTGGTACGTCTTCGTGCACCTGGAAACAAGTTGTAAAGATTAACGATATCACTGTCACTAGATGGCGCCATTAGTTTTCCTTATATCTTTTCCGTGGCGCCATCTAGTGACATCATTATCGCTAACCTTTACAGCTTGTTTCCAGGTGCACGAGGACTTACCAACTATTTACTGAATAATTAAGGAGTCACGAGGCTTGTTCGTTGCATTACAAAGTTCTGCTTTGTGCATTCCTCTGCTTCCGGCGAGAGAGAACTCCATAGGCCTAGATGCTGCAATGCTGATTTGGTGGCAACCGGCCTTTAGCTTTTTATATATATACATTCTGTAGCCTCCACCAGTTGGAAATCCGGTGAAAATCCCTTCATTCAGACGTTGAAACTAAAGTTATTGATTAATCACTCACTCCTCGATATTTGCTCATCAGGGCTGAGTGGCGGATGAGGTTGCAAACGAACGTCAATGAACTTGAATAACACTGGACCGGTAATATGATCTATTCGTGATCTATTTGTAATGCTCGGCAAAACTATAATGACCACAACTATCAACATAAACTTTAGTTGCTATGTTACAGCAAACCGTCGTTGCACGATGTTATTTATGAGAGTTCGGAGGAAGAACCTAAACACGCTAAAGACACAATTATCAGTTCACCCAATCACAACTAGAGGGCACCAGGGGTTACACTTATGATTTTCTGATCACTTCCATGCTCATAGGTAAAAATTCCTTCGCTTATTTCGTGTAGGCTGCAGCCTGAAGATTGCCTAGTAAATATTCAGTAACGCGGATTTACAGGCCTGTTACTGAAGGCTTAACTGCATGACCGTGTCGCCATGTAGTAGAGTCCCCAACTAAACTACAGCTGCACTCCCCATCGTTAAAGCAAAACTAGTCCTCGTATTCTACTCTATCTCCTATCCTTTCCTAACAGTCCCAAAGAAGAACGATAATTTTGGTAGGATAAGAAGCACCAATAGGCCATTTTTCACGTTGCAAACTTTCTTCCGGTTCAGGCCAAGGGTTAAACGAAGGAGGTAGCCATGTTGCGGGACGGCGGCGGAAATCTCCAGTCAAGTCTTCCTATATGTATAAGACTTGACGCTCGGTTTCACGTAGCATGCGTCCAAGCGTTGCGCTTAAGTGAAAGCACGAAGAACGAACTACCCCAATCGTAGCATTGATTAGTGTTAGCGAGACGCACAAAAACGTGATATCTTCTCATTATTAGATTTACCGGTGTTGCAACTCTAAACGTCTATTATTTTACGGTAATGGTGACTATTCTTGAAGTCTTCAGACTATTTACTGCTACGTCAAAGAATCGTTTAATACAATTTTAATGAGAATAGAAAGCGCCGTAGCGCATTATACAGTACGATACAGTTCTTCTTCTGTTTGAAATTCATGAAATTAAACCTCCGGAAGGTTTGTTTTGTCATTGAGTGGACAACGAGGTACGTAGCATGAAGCCATTGTTCTTAAACTTTAATAATTTGGTATCAAATGCAGTGTTTTAAGTTCAAAATCCGCGTATCGCGTGTCACGAGTACTTTTCACATTTCAATCCGCATGCTAGAGCAGTTCATTTTTAGGTTGTTCGCAGCGTGACTGTGGCAGAATCGGCGGCTAACTGGACGACACGTCGAATTTCTAACGTTAAGTCTTTCGTATAGGAAGCCTTGTTACATTATAAGGAAACGGCCATGCTAGTGTTTGTGACGTCATATAACACCAGAAAAAGCAAAGCCAGCTATGTCAGCCAATCAGAGAACTGCAAGGAAGCGCATCTATAAAATGAGACTAATGGCTTGCTCGATAAACGGAAATACATTAAACTAGGAAACAGGCTTTGGGCCTATTTTAGGCGGAGCGAACTGATGTTTATTTCAAACTTATATTTAGTTTATTGACGATATCATATTTGTTAATGGTCCTTAAAAATCTAGGTGCAATACTCACTCAGGCTAAGTTGGTCTCTTTGCCTTTTGGTGTGACGTACTGCTTGTTGCTCTTTGCTGGCCTTTTTCTTATTTTAGCTTTTTTTCTCCAAAAATATAGGCCTAAGCTATGTATCATATTTATTCTAATAGACTTTTGTTTGCTGGAGCATTTAGTTTATATTTAGTTATTTGTAGCCTCTTTTCACAGCTCACACTAACGTTATGGGTCATCGCCGTCGCGACTAAAAATAAAGTACGGCACTTATAGCCACCGCTGTTTGAGCTGCCGCCGCCAATAATACGGCATTTAACTGCAAGCCCAACAATCATCAGGTTTAGGTTTAGGTTTATTCAAGGATGGCAGCCATCTATCCTATGCATACAACAACACCCAAATTAATAACAAGTGGTAATTTACCGTGTAACAGCGACACTGCACAACTGCCCTATACACAAAAACGCCCCGTCGCCAGTACGACAGCTTTCATCAGTACGATAGCTTTTAACAATCATTAGAAGATTCAAAAGATTCCCAACGCTTACGCTGGAATAAAACTTGACACTTCCACCAACGAAACATTACCAGGAATTCTTTTCCTGCACTTTCATTAACGAATTAGAGATTTTTTTTATTTTGGAGCTAGTGTTTGTGCCAGTCACTTGAAAAAAGAAACACTTGTGCGCAGTGTCATTTCATACCCACCTGCCAATTTTCAACAAGCTTGGATGAAGACTTTCTGTAATCTTGTTCTTTAACAACTCATAACACATCCACATGCTAATTTGTATGTGAATGTTTTATGAATTGCTACAGAACAAGATTACAGAAAGACTGTTCATCCAAGCTTGTTGAATATTGGCAGGGTGGTATGAAATGCCACTGTGCCCATGTGTTTTTTTTTTCAAGTGACCGGCGCAAACACAAGCTTCAAAATCTCTCAAAATACCCCAAAAAACTAGGGTTTAACATTTGACGACACTCTTTCGCCAATACATCGAGAACGGCTGGGCCGACTTCCATGAAATGAACGCCATTGGAAAGCTCTAGAAGCAGCGGTTCAGATGGTTTATTTGAAAGTTGAAATCCATCAAGATTTGACAAAGTTATAGCAAAAAAAGTAGGTTTTTTTCATTTGTTGGCACTCTTTTGCGAATATCTCCTGAATGGTTGGTCCAAGACTACCTATATTTAAAAGACTTAACGCTCGGTTTCACGTAGCACACTAGACGCGTCGTCCAAGCATTGCGCTGAACTGAAAGCACGAAGAACGAAAAGCCTCAATCGTAGCATTGATTAGTGTATGCGAGTTGAACAAAAACGTGATATCTTCTAATTATTAGATTTACCGGTGTTGCAACGCTAAACGAACATTATTTTACGGTAATGGTGACTATTCTTGAAGTCTTTGGACTATTTCCTGCTACGTCAAAGGATCGATTAACACGTTTTTAATGAGAATTCAAAACGCCGTAGCGTATCATACAGTACAATACACACGTGCCTTGGTTGCTCTTCTGCTTGAAATTCATTAAATAAAACCTCCGGAGGCTTTGTTTTGTCGTCGAGTGAAAAAAGAGGTACGTAGCATGAAGCCATTGTTGTTAAATTTTATTAATTTGGTGTCAATGCAGTGTTTTAAGTTTAAAATCCGTCTATCGCGTGTCAACGTATACCTTTCACAGTTCAGTCCGCATGCTAGAGCAGTTCATTTTTGGGGTGTAAGTAGCGCGACTGGTGGCAGAATCGGTGGCTAACTGGACGACACATCGAATTTCTATCGTTAAGCCTTTAAATCCAGGTAGCCTTGGTTGGTCAGATAGCCTTGAAAGAAACACAGTTGGAAAGCTCTCGAAATGGCGGGTTCAGATAGTTTATTTGAAATTTGAAATCCATCAAGATTTGGCAAAGTTACAGTGAAATGAGTACTTTCTCTTTGTTTATTAGCATTACCACACTAGCTAATGTCTGGCAGTAATGGCTTGGTGGTAGTGTTACTGGCTTCAACGCAAATGGTTGCTGGTTCGAATCTGCTTTCATCCAATTTTTTTTTTCCGTGACAATGACAGTACTTAAGGTACAATTTATAGCATGACTGAAATGTCTGAATGGCTCACTTGTAGGTTTCTAGTCTACAAACCAATGGATTGCTGGTTCAAGTCTGTTTATATCCAATTTTTTTCAAGCATCAAGAAATGGCAGTGGTCCTTTAAATTTCAGGGGGGTACATTTCTAATTTCTGCAGGTATAGAGAAGGTCCTGTACAGGGTTTGACAGGAGGCAGTTAGGGGGTAGATAATTTAGGGAAAAATTGGCAATGTTTTTGACTAATTTTCATCGAATTTACTCTACATTTAGGAAGACTGGGGAACCAAGTTGCCCAGACAATGTTACGACCACTTTTGAACCAATTTTTGAACCAGGAATGAGTTGAGAAGGACCAACTGAGGTTCCACACAATGGTTGTGTTGGTTTAACTGGATTTGGGACAGTTCTCAGGGGTGAATAGGGCTACTGTCACCCCAGACAATGTTGTTGCAGACAACTTGTCAGCATGAGAGCCAATCACACACTGACTGGTCATGTGATCATGCTCAAAGACTCCTGATAAATTAACTGCAATTTCTGAAAACCGAACTACCCACAACCCCTCGGAATTAAAGCCCAAGTCAAAAGCTGTGATAAAATGGACACTATTTTATGCACAATCCAATCTAACCAATGGCAGGACAGGAGACATAATTTTGACCAATCAGTGATTCTGTCTCAATTTGGATTAGTCTATTCTTTACCTAATTAAAACGGCACAAAATGGCCGCCCTGTACCAAAGGTAGTGGGTTCGATCCCCAGAGCAGCTGTCAACTTTTTCCTGTCAACTGTAAGTCTCAAAATGCCAAATAAACCCCTGTTTTCGCGCGTCTACTATCTGTTTCCCCTGGTTTAGTGGCTAAGGCTCTGGTCATCCACCTAGAGGCCCTGGGTTCGATCCACAGAGTGGCCATGTTTTTTCGCGTCAATTCTAAGACTCCAAATACCAAATAACTCTCTAATCTTCAAGTGCCTGTTGCATCTTCCCCGTAGGTCAGTGGCAAAGTCACCGGTCTACCATCGTGAGGTCTTGGTTTCGATCCCAAGAACAGCCGTATTTTTCCCTTCAATTCTAAGCCACCAAACATTAGCCTATTTTCAAGTATCTACTATCTATTCTCCTAGTTTTAGTGGCTAAGGCTGTAGTCTTCCATCCAGAGGTCCGGGGTTTGATCCCTAGAGCCACTTATTTTTTTTTCGTCAATTCTAAAACTCCAAATGCCAAATAATTCGCTTATTTTTACCGCGTAGGTTATTGGCAAAGTCTTTGTTCTTCCATCCAGAGGTCCTGGGTTCGATCCCAGGAGTCGCAGTATTTTTTCCCTTAATTTTTAAGTCTCCAAATACCAAATCACAGGATTATTTTCAAGTGCCCGCTGTGTATTCCCCTTGGTTTAGTGGCTAAAGCTCTGGTTTTCCATCCAGCTGTACTGTGTTCGATCCCCAGAGTGGCCATATTTTATCCTGAAAATTCCAAGTCTCCTAAGAACAACCTTATTTTTGAGTATCTGCAATCTATTCCCCGGGGTTTAGTAGCAAAAGCTCTAGTCTGCCATCAAGAGGTCCTGGGTTCGATCCCAATAGTCACATTATTTTTCTCGTTCTAAGTCGCAAATACCAAATAACTCCCTGAGATAAATACAATCCTAAAAATGAAAAATAAACTCAAATTCGACGCGAAAACAAGAAAAGAATTCCTGGTAACGAATTTTGAGGTGCACACCTCTATGACCCACTGCAACAGCGATCTCTATTATCATACACGACGATAGCTGTGTATATATATATTATTGACGTCCTCTCTCCAGAAAAAGCTAAAGCTATTAATTTCTTCGTTCCTATTCAATGTATTTCGACCCAACTTGGCCAGTTAGCAGATAGGTATGAAAGGTGTATTCAGACCAACTTTTACGTAATTCCATGCAAGAGTAAATGTAGAGAGCCACACTGACATTTGAAAACTGTTAACTTCTTGTTGGTGTTGTTCTTGTTCTTTTTCTTGTGTGACACGGTTTCAGAAAAAAACTACTACACCTACCTAAAATCTGATACACGATCTAAGCTAGAAATTTCCCTGGGCTTCATCCTCACAGAGACCACTTTTTCGATTGGTGAGCCATTCCGGAGTTATGGGTCCCTGAACGATCTTTTTGATTGTTTTACATTGTTTTAACCATTGTAAGTAGGAAACAATGCCACTCAGCAAACTCCAGATCCATTCCATCGGGAATCACAAACAGGGAGTATTGGTGTTGTCCTGCCTTCTCTGAAAATCAGCCTTAAACGGCGTCTGGCAGCGGTTTCGTTTAGCACTGTCGGCCAAATAGCATGGTCGCTCTGAGGTGGGTTAAGGTGCATGATGGGGTCGAAGGGAATGAGCAGTCTGATGGGCTGGCCAAGGAGGCAGCTCTTCAAGAGGTTGCTAGCATAATGCCTCTCCTCTCAGTCTGCTCTAGGCGTTTGGTTCTGCAGAGGTGGTTTTTGCAGGAATGGCAAAAGGAGTGCTGCACTACACAATCAGAAAAGACGTTGTTCCGCGTTCATCCTGTTTGTGCCACTTGGTCTAACCTCGACAAGCTTTGTCTGTGGAAAGCCAAACTGCTCTCAATACTCTGCACGGGCCATTCGTTGCTGGAGGCTCATCAACACCGGTGTGGATGAGTCGATTCCCCAATCTGCCCTGAGTGTAGTGTGGAGGCTTCCCCGGAACATTATCTCCTCGTTTGTAGGAAGTTCGAATCTCAGCGCCGGGGCATTACTGCCTGGATTAAGGCTTCTCTGAAGTCCAGGAGGTTTTATCGATGGACTCTGGTAAATCTTTGCTGTGCAGGTTGCACTCGTTGGCTAAATTCTGTGTTGCTACAGGTGTGGAACTGTGACCTTTTGGTTCCCCTGGTCACTCCCGTGTCTTCCCTGAGTCTCCCCTGCTCATTCGTTAGCATGAAGGTAGCGTTGCTGTTTTGTCAACGACAGTTTGAAATGGATTGTGTCTTTTCGACGGTGAGTGGCCGTTCTGTACACAGTGGATATGGATGCTTTCGTGTAGAAGGTGGGTCCTTGTGCGCAGTGGAGTGGTGCCTCATAAGTGGGTGTGTGCAAAAGGATTGCTTCGTGGGGTTTTCGTAGTGGAGCTGCTCTCCGATCATGTGTAGCGGACCCGGACAGTGAACAAGAGCACAGGTTTTTGTGGTAAAATTAGTAGGCTTTGGTGTTTCAGGTGTTAGGATGACTGTGAAGCATGGTCGTTTGGATGTGATTTTATGGGGATTTTATTGGCTATCTTGTTGAATTGTATGTTATGTTGAACTTATGCTATTTATTGTAGTGTAGTCATTTGATGGAGCGTGCGACCTTGGGTCAAGGCTTCGGTAAATAAACTGAAATTGAAGGAATCCGTGTTTATGCGTGATTTAAACCAAACTAAGCTAAGTTGTTTCGAAATTGGCAGCTAGAAATGATAGAATGGTGTATTTATTTCGTAGATGCAGGCATTCAGAGCTGGGTTTAATTGTTTCTAAATGGCCAGCAACAATCGACAACATGCATAAACCGTTGTAGCGTGACGCCATGGCCGTAAAAAGGTACACGGATTACAATTAAAACGTCAAGTGTGCCGTAAAAAAAGGAGTTATATGATTGAAGTTTCACTTTTCTTGTTAAAATGTACACGGATAAATATTGTTGATTTTTAATTGAAATAATCAAATGTACAATTAAGAAAATTACATCTGTTTAGGTGCTGTTGTGCTTTACCAATCATATATTTAAAACGTAAAGCACAACAGCACTTAAACAGATACAATTTTCTTAATTGTACATTTTATTATTTCAATTAAAAATCATCAATTTTTATCCGTGTACATTTTAACAAGTAAAGCGAAACTTCAATCATATAACCCCCTTTTTTATGGCGCACTTAACGTTTTTGTTTGCAATATAATGATAAAGTAATAACCATCATAATTGTAGGGTAAAAATGTGTTAGCTTTTAGGCCTAGTTTTAGGTTTTGAGCCTAATTTTTAGCGTTTTGGCCTAAATTTTACTGGCCGATTTCGTAAGTAGCAGCTAACTGGTTAGAGAGTTAGGCTTCATGCAGCACGGATTCGGTTTTGCGATTTCACGTTACCGTGGAAACGAGGAATCTTTAAACTATCAGAGGCAGGCATATTATTGTTTCGTGCTGTGCTATAAACACATTGTCTTTATAATGTCGCTTTATATTTACGGCTTCGCCTTGATACGACGATTTCAGGTTTCATATTCATGATTCCCACTGCTAGAGTGAATGCCACTTTCTCGCTATGCTGAAGTGAATTTCTCCAAGCATTCTTTTTCAAATGAAAGTAATGTGTGTTGTTAGCGGAATCTTTTTTTTTTGTTTTTTATGGTTGCGTTTCTTCCTGTATGCAACGATCAAATGTTATTATTTCATTGAGTTACGTCGAAAAACATTATCTAGAAAGAAGCAACCAAAATTTAATTTGCCGTGTTTTTAAAGTTCACTTGACTACCACCAGCATGGTGTATGCTTCGTCGGAATTCCCTAACTATTTACGATTCCAAATTTACAATGGCGAGTGTTAGAAATAAATTCGAAAATTTGTATTTTCTCCCATAATAATTGCTCGATGTGCGACAAATTTTGGCTCAGCACTAATTCGGGTATCAAGCGTTCATTCCAATCCGATCTTTCGTTTGGGCTCCACCCAGAATAAAAATGTGCAACCAACCAACCAACGGACCAGCCAACATTTTGCAATTTGGTGCCCGTTATATGGTGTCTCGCTTCGCTCGCTCGTTCCGCCGAAAAAACCTAATCTCCGTTTATTATAGCTTGCTTTTTTACTGAAGTAAATTCTGTTTTTCGTCCGCTAACAACGTTAACAGAGAGATTTTTTTTTAAACTCCGTTTTGTACAAATCCACTAGTCACGTGCTTCCTTGCAGCACACTGATTGGGTGTTCGGGCTACTTTGGCCAGAATTGGTGAATATGACGTCACACCACGATCCCAATCAGTATATTTTCACAAAAAAACAATACCACCGGAAGTGTGGAGTCAACCATCTTCTCTAGTCGCTCCATCTTTGAACAGTCCTACCATAGATTGGAAAAATAAGGAGATATTGCATCCTACCTCATCCCAGCTTACACGGGGCCCTGGCGGTAGTTGGGGCTACTATGCACCTCTGCTAATGCTTCGCGTACGAAGTAGCAATGTTAAAGGTTGTTGGGGGTTTGGCCCTGAGTTTACCACAAGCTGCTCACAATATGACGAACAGGACTAATGGGGGGATGTGAGGGGGGGGGGGGAGTTTTAGGAGGTTGCTAGCCAAAATAGGGATAACATTTAGACACAATTCGTAACGCTCAAAGCTTCTTTAACCTATAATGAAATGATGTTACCTAAAACGTGGTTCAGATTATGGTTGGGTTGATTTATTGGGATCGCCTGAATTGCGGGTTCGGGTCACATAAGATTTCAGGAGGAATGAACGTTCGGCTTGTATACGATTTAGGTTGAATAGAATTTAAATTTAAATGGTGAATAATAGAAAACGCATACTTTTAAATGAGGCGGGGTGCAGCTTACGCTTCCATGGAATAAATCTGGGTTGATGTTTAAGTTAGGGTTGGAGGAAAATATTCTAAATAAAAGGCCTAAAAGGCATCCAAAAATGGCGATTGATGCGCTGAGTAGGCCGGTTGGGAACACCAGGAGGGAAGGGAAGTTAAAAACTAAAAACTCAAGCCAAACATTCGTCCAGCACGTTGGGGTTACAATATATTGTTCACAAAACGTATTCCTAATCCTATTCCTCGATCTTGGCTGTTTTCTATCCTCTCTCCTGTTCTGGGCAGGGGAAAAACTCGCACGAGTGTCACTAGTTATCGGCCAATAGCTCTCCTCTCCTGCCCTAGGAAGATTTATGAGAGGATTTTGATCAACAGGTTGGTTTGGCAACTGGAAAGTTCCGGGAGCCTGTAGATAGGGAGCACAAGACGCGGTCCTCTACCTTGAGTCGGAAATTAGGGAAGTCTGGGGGAATGACTGTTTTGCAGCTGTCGTTTTTCTAGACATCAAAGCCGCGTACGACATGGTTGATGTGGCTTGGGTGGGGCATTCATTGGGAGACATGGGGATCAGCAAGAAGCTGAAAGATGCTATCCTTGCGCTGCTTGGACTCCGATACTTCGCGACTAGGGTTAACGGGTTCTGGTCTAGTGTCTCCTCTACCGATAGAGGCCTCCCACAGGGCAGCTGTTTGAGCCCGGATCTCTTCGCCGTCGCGATTAATGCTGTCCTTGGGGATATGAACCTTCTGGCAAATGTTGTCGCTTATGCAGATGATGTGGCGATCTGGGTTGTTGGGAGGGACCTAACATTGCTTCTTGCTACTTTAGAGGGAGTCATTACCAGGGGTGCTCAGCAGCTAGCTATCAGGGGCCTGGCTCTGTCCGGTCCCAAGACAGAATTAATGATATTTAAGAGGGGTCAAGTCTGTGAGGGATCTATTACTGTGAGCGGTACATTGGTCAAATCAAGGCCCAAGGTTAGGTACCCAGGGTTCTGGTTGGACCCAGGATTGACTTGAGTTGGTGATGCAAAGGCTGTCAGGGAAAGCATTTCTTCTCGTCTGAGGATATTTTAATCGTTTGCCACAAATAAGCTGGTGGCAAGCGGGCCATTGTAACCACGTTTTACAGGGTCTATGTTAGGGCCTGCGCTGATTTCCACCTGCCGTTCTTGGTTAATTCCAGGCCTGCTATCCAAAGTGTTCAGGTGGCATTGAATGAGTGCCTGAGAGTTGTGTCAGGCTGTTTACCGTCAACGCCTATCTTGGCGTTGCTGGTTGAAACAGGTGAACAACATGCTGACATTCACGCTAAAGGTCTTCTGATCAGAATCTGCCATAGGGCTATCGCTAGGGGGAACACCGACCCACTTGCCCGCATACTGTTGGACTACATAACATTACCGTTACGCGCACAGGAATTGTTGGGCACGCAGGGTTTTGGTGCCACTTTGCTCCTGCAGGGGAACCTACGCAAGTTCTCCAACCCGTGCACGGTTCATCCGCCAAACCCGTAGACCTGGTGTGCCGCAGCTCTAGGTGCTCTGCTTCCAACTGAACCGGCTCTTTGGACTGCGGACTCTCCCTCACTCGTTAGGATATTCTGTGACGCGTTTTTCCACCCAGATGTTTTTGAGGGTGGAGCGGGAATTTCCGTTCTGGGACTCCATCTTGAATTTAGTTTTTTTCTTTCCGGTCTTCCGTCCGCTTTTCTTAGTGAGCTGATTGCAATCTCGATTGCTATCGATATCGAGCTCGATTTGCGGCTGCCTGGGTTCTGCATCTTTTCCGATTCTGTTGCAGGATTAGGTTTTCTAAGACGGTGCTTCAGGTCTTTGATGGTCTCTCACCCAATCGCATTTGAGATTGGGTGGAAACTGTTTCAGGCCTCTCAGGCAAGTGCCTGGTCATTCAGGCATCTTCGGGAATGAGACTGCCGATGAACTTGCCCGTCTCGGTTACGAATCCAGAAGCCACCCTGTTCTCTTTTCAGTTTCTCAGTTTCTAATGGGGAGTGTCAGGCCCGGTGGAGCGGAGGTTCCACGGGGCGTACGCTCTATGAGATACACCGTCAACCTCTGAACCTGTTGCTATCGGGCACCTGCAGCGTCGAGAATCTGGTCTGTTCTCGAGGCTGCGCACGGGACATGTCCAGCTGCGGGCGCACCTTTACCGGCCTTTGGGTGGTATGACTCACCTATCTGTGTCTGTGGTACGGGGACCGAGACTGTTCGACATTTTCTTTTGTCGTGTCCTCGTTGGGCAGCACACCGATGCCGACAACTGGGCGATGAGGGAGTCCTTATGCGTGAAGTCCTAGGGGTGCCCCCACATTTGGCGTCATTGCGACATTCCATTAGGATAGTGTTAGACTGTTGCAGAGCCACAGGCCGTTTTACTTGATTGCTCGCCCCCCATTTGCATTGGTACATTATGTGGGGTTTCACTGCGGGGTTAGGTGCGGTTGTTTGGTTGTTTGGTCTTCAACGGTTGTTTGGTTTTCCAGTTGTTATAGTTTTAAGTTAGGTTAAGCTAGTTAAGTTGATTAGTACTGAGCTCATGATCTTTGATGTCTTCCAGCTCAATAAAGTCAAAGTCAAAGCATAACAGTATTTCACTGTTGAAAATAAAAGATGAAAATCAAATACAAGGTCTTCGTCTTGAGTATTACAATCATTGTTGAGATCTGGAGATAACAGTTGGGTGTTCATATCGGCAGCTCGATATCGGCAATCGGCAGACATAAACAAACTATCTACGAGGTATTAGTAGCCGCAACAACTGTCAGGCTCTCGCATAGGTTTGGGGGGGGGGGGGGGGGGGGGGGGGGAGAATTAGGTTAATGGCACGTCGCCAGCTAGGTTATTACCACCAACCTCAGTCACAGTGCAGTGGTCCGGGTTGCTACTGCGCCAAACATTACGGAAATGTTAAACAGACCCCAAATCTAGATCTTATCATATATCTGTACCTCCTGCAAAAATTCACGCGCTAAGTTCTTGTGGAAGATGGAAACACCGAAAAACACGATCAAGATAGTGACAATCAACAAGCACATGACGGATCGTTAAGTGACCAGTGACACCAATGATATTCAGGAAGGATGACCACCCCTTCAAAAGTAGGGAATGAGTAAGTTGACGTGACCAATACGTAAATGGTCCAACACCACCTCTTCACGGCGACTGTGGCGACAAGCCGACTGCCGTGCCTGGATAGTGCCTTTAATAGCCCACAATTTATTGCCGTCCTGTTTGTCCCACAAGGCTTGCCAAGCAGCATGCAACCTCCGATGTACAGTTGGAAAGGCATCCGATAGCACAACGCTGAGATCCTTTTTTAGAGGACCAGAAACGGGACCTTTTGCTGCTGCGTCATCTTCAGTGATTCCATGAGTCCCTGGAGGCCTTGGCATATAGTACAACACTCGGAACCCCTTGACACAGCACTTCCAAGCTCTGCTTTACCGCTTGCCGGCCCAGTGGAAAACTGTGATTTTCTCCTAGTTCCCGGGCCATGTTGGGATGTGCGTGGGCTTGGAAGAGGTGAGGTGTGATATCTAATCTATGATACTATCCTATCCTGACAGTTATTAATAATAGATATCCATCCTATAATATAAGAGAGAGTTTTCCAGGAAAACGGCAGAGCACGAGCGCGAAGCTTCTGAGATCACCCACTAGATGCCACTACTAACTATTCTCGCAAACGAAACCATTATCGAAACGAAACTAAGAACAAAGTAAAGCAACACGGTGAAACACAAGACGAAGTTGAGCAACTGTTAGCATACATACCAAAAAAATACCATTTTAACTTTAATTTACCGTTACTTAGGTATGAAGGAAATATAAGAGCCAAGGCAAACTGGGATCGAAGCTACTTTCCTCGCTCAGCTATCTCAGTTGGCCTTGAGAAGAACTGCGAAGCTTTGAAAATTGCCTACACGACGATTGCTTGCCCTTCACGACTATCGTGACAAAAAGATGACGGCCAACGAGCTTACACATCCGAACCTTCCACTGTTTGTAGTCCTTCCACTGTTTGCAGTTTAAAAAAAAATGCCATTTTAACGTACAGTATTGGACAATGAAATTTAGACAGAAAAATGTTAGCTTCTCTGCTACGCTCCTTTATGGATTACTTCCTCCAGGGAGTGAATGGTTGCGAAAGTTCGATTGTTTTAAGGTATTGGTTTCAGAAATGACGAATATGGATATTTCATGTTGCAGGTTGGATAATGATAAACTGTTACGACGAATAAGTATGACATTAAGTCAGTTTTAGCTGTTAGACACTCTAGGACGACGAGTCCACTTCTCGCATGCGGGTAGGGGCGTTCGAAGTGAGCACCGACTTGCAGACTGAGCTTTAATTAATAAACAAAAAACGGACCGTTAAATGTTAAGAGTAAGGGTCTAAAAGTCAAAACCTACAAGGAACACGGACAAGCTTTGACAGTCAGGGTCTAGGTGT
>JAHWFP010034084.1:0-31678 GCA_023313725.1 Lithobius niger | reverse complement strand
CGTTCCCCTGTTAGTTGAAGAAACATTAACCTCTTCGCTGCATCGTCTTTTTTGCCTTTGCTTTGAATTCAAGCCAATTTTTAAAGTGTTTCTGACTATGTGATGGCAACATCTTTTAGTAACCACCTGCATTTTATTCATATTCTCCTATATTAAAATATTGTTATAATATAATACGCTTAGGATGGGCAAGCAAATTCATCATTATTATGCACTACAATGAAAGAGGGTGTATAATGAAAGAGGGCGAGCGACCGACAATGTCCAACAAACAGATGTGGCCTATAACAATCGACATATTTCATTAATAAAGCTAGCTCTTAAGAGCCGACTTGGAAAAGTTTCAAAGCTGGTTGAGTAACAATCACTGTATGCACACCATTGGTGGGTTTGTTGGGCTTGGTATCAGATCAGAGAAACGTCCTCCATTGAAAATAAACATTTACTTCCATAACACAAATCAGCTGGGGTTCAAAGAGGGAGCAGAGATGGGGATATTCAGACCACACAATAGGGGAAACCGGAGCCCACTACAGTGTTACGCTCAGGTATGCGGGAACCAGGTAGCCGGCGTATGTTACGCCGGGGGTACAGCTAGTTGTTATGATTGTTTTTAATTGTTACAATTGTTTGCAAGTAATCTAGACACACACTAGTGTGTCGCGCCAAGTTAGGCAACAAACATCATAACAAACATCATATCAATTCAATTGTCGATGTTGTAAACCATTGTAGCGCGACAGCATAGCGTCAGTGTCTTATATACTGAAGCATAGTTGGTCAAATTTCAAGTACTTGGGGGAAAATAATAATGCGTGTAGGAATGCCAGCTAAGCTGCTTTCAATGCAAAATGTGACCCTCATCCCCATGTTAAATCCCATAGGGTGATTACTCAACGCTACCGAGATAATGGGAAGGCTTCCAGCTATGAAATTGGACGAATGGGTGCAGTACAATACGAACTGCGTACCTTTTATGGTTTGGAGCCTAGGGGCGTAACGGGGACGGCGTGGGAGGGCGCGTAAGTACGAAAATATTGTTATAACCATTGTTAGTATTGTCGGCATCGTCTCTCATTGGACGGCCAAAGTTCGGACAATGAGAACGTGTATACTGACGTGCGTGCCTAGACACACACTAATGTATCATGATAAATCTAAACAACGTTGCAAAGAAATTGTATTCACGTCCAAGTCACGAAAAATAAACCAACTGTAAAAACAAAACAAAATAAACAAAGCCAAAAACTGGTAAAGAGGCCACCAAGTTGAGAGTGGTTCGGCCCTTCAAAGGAGTGATATCAACACACCAAAACTAACTAAATAAAACAAATTACAATAAAATTAAAACCAAACCAAAAACCTATAAAGAGGTGACAAGTTGAGAATGGTTCGGCCTATAGGCAAAAGGTAGTAGCAAATTGTCGAAAACCAATTCCTTGTTCACGTGGCACTTTATTACACATCTGCACAGTAGTGGAGTTGAGTATAATACACAATTTTAAAAAAAGGAATGATATCACATCAAAAACCAAAACTGGTAAAAGGGGCCGCCAAGTTCCGAATGGTTCACCAACTTAATCGCACCGAATAATACTTTGGACGTTATATGAAAACTTGAACATGCGATTAACTTGATATCACTCCTTTGAAGGGCCGAACCATTCGGAACTTGGCGGCCCCTTTTACCAGTTTTGGTTTTTGATATGATTATAATTTTCAGGACAGGTGTTAGTGGATATTGAGTATCCCTTCCTGACTTACTTCAGCCATTTTTTGGTAATGAATTTGTTCTTCTTCTTCTTCTTTTTATTATTATTATTATTATTATTATTATTAAATAGTTTTCGGCCAACGAGAAGTTCTTCTCGCATGAAAATCTCCTTTAAATGGGATCTGCCCGTCTAGAGTAAAAAAAAAACAGCGGAAATGGCGTTGTAACTTTGCTGAGTAGAGAGAAAGTATATTCAAAGAAAAAAACTTGAAATTATTAAAAATACAGAAGGTTAACGATAAAGCGAGCAAGAGTTGTTGGGAAACTAAACTTTGTCGTTGTTAATTTTTCATATTTTTTCTTACAAGTTTTCCTACAAGGTGACCAAAGGCGAAAGTCCTCGTAATTTATGAGCGCACCAGGCGTGACGTGCTCTGGCATGTTCGTTCCTGTTTCAGTTTTATCTGGAGCGCTTTAGCACAGATGCGTGTACCCCCACACGTGGGCACTAAAATGTTAATCTGGAACTAGGAAGGAGCCTGGCTCGTAGGGACTTTAAAAGAATTGACACGCGTCGCGCGCCCGGTCTTTCCGTCCTAAAGGAATGGGTAGAGGGGGACCTGCTGTTGCTTTTAGCGACTTTTATGACGTCATAAAAGTCGCCGGTGACACAAAACTTTACAGGGTACAAGGCTATACCAAGGTTGAAATGAAAAAATGACGGTTGAAGAAGTAAGAACACTTCTCTCTTTTTTTTTTTTTGGAGTGAACCAGGAGTTGTGGGCCATTTAGAAAAAAATAAAATAAAAACCAACGGATGGGCGGATATATACGCAATATCACAACAGAATGACATTTTTCTGCGACTAAACTGGAGTGTACAAAGGAGTGCGTCCTCCAAAAGTTTGCATGTCATGGTTTTCTTTGCCAAGTTCCACTTACTGTTGGGAAACTTTGGCAGGCACGATGGATGCATAATCAACTTATCTTATTTATACAAGGGCTTCCCTCAGCAAACCCTCTACCTGGTGGAGAAATGCATTCAAACCACGGTAAATACATGGGATTTTTTTTTCATGTATTTACAGTAAATTCTTTTTTTAAGTTATCAAGGAGCACACAACAGTTCCTGATGCTCCAATTCTTGTACTATGTGTCGAAACTGTGCTCGTACGTCTCACTGCTAATTTCGAGATTCGTTTCCAGTTTTTGTGAGGCACACTCAGTTTCTACTGATGCCATTGATCAAGTGACCAAAAGTCTTGCCTAGCCCTATTTTTCACAGTTTTTTTTCCTTTCACACAAGCCTCAAATCGACCGTCACACATAGAAAACAGATTCCTAACATATATGAAAAAAAAAATACTTGAATGCTGTATCTACAAAACTCGAAGTTCGATTCACCTTTTAGAATCGTACACGGGCTTATTTCGGTTATTAAAAATCAAGAAAATTTGTTGATTGTCTACTTTCAAGGTTGTTCTGTTTTAATTTGGTGGCTTTTATGGAATAGACGAAGCCACAGTTGTGCTGGAAACATATAAGAAATCATTAAAAAAATTCAAAATAACTTTTTTGTCAAATTTGAAGTTTCTATTGACATTTTAAAATGGCTCAACCATATAACTCCTTCGTTTTAATCTGGGCTTTAGGAGGGAAGGAAAAGCAAGCTGACAGCCCGTGTCAGACGGAAAGACTTTCACTCACGACACGATTGTCCTAAGGGCAGAAATGGTTTCCCCCCACATTTTGTCGTGTCTGGAGTTGGTTGTCACACGGGCAGATTTCCTCCACTCCCGACTCAGGATCAACAAACACTTGCTCTCTTTATGTCCAACTTCACCCCTTTTTCTGGAATGCGTGGTATGCGTTCACCATTGGTCTCTATCGGTCACGTGAGAAAAAGTCGGTACCCGGAGGGCTGGCCACCTATTGCCATCGAGTCTGGACGACTCTTTAATTACTCCCAACTTTTGTCGTCTGCCCCATGTCACACGAGCCAACTTACCCTCCCGACCCGATATTTAGTCCTGTCGTGAGTGAAAATATTCTCGTCTGACACGGGCTTACTTAACTCCACCTGTCGGAATGTAAGAAATAGTTCGGGTTGTGCGCTAAGGCAACGGAAATAGGGAAGAGGGTGTATATGGCAAGATCGTATCACCAGTGGATTAAAAGGATGTCAGATAAAAATAAAAGTTCCAGAAATCATGCGGCATGTGATAAAGCTGGAATGTTGTACTGTATAAATTTTCCATGTTATGAATTAGAAGACCTGGTGCGCTACTCCCCTAGGTTAATTAATGAGGTTAAAACTTCTTGTTACGTTTTCTAACAATTTCTTAACCATAACATTGAACAGGTGACTACATAAATTTTCTTTCGGTTAAAACACCTTTTTTCACTTCTTTTTCGGGAAGTTGACTGTTGCACCAGACACCACCAGACACCACCAGTCATTCAACCAGTTTTGCGCCACAATTTACTAATGCTGACTTTCATTAATATTTCTTGTCTTTTTGCTGAAGGATGCATGGATGCAGCGATTTTTTCCTCCCTCTCCCCCACCCATCTTCTGCAGCCCCCACAGTTGCATAGTTTTTCCCCAGGATTTTAATAATGCAACACACTCCTCAAAGGGTCAAAAGGTTTTAGCTAGCGTTAACCGCACCCGGTCATCTGTCCGACGCATCCCTACGGCCCTATGCTGCAACAATCAGATTCACCAGACCGCATTTCCGACAAGCAAGACTGTTGGACCAATCGACTCTTTTATCATAGTCTTTTCAAATTTATTGTAAACAATAATGCGTCAATATCAAATGTCATGTTTCACCACCTTTATAATAACAGTTGTATTGCCCTATGGCTTCTTGGCTTAGGCTGACATGGAAAAGGACCCCATGTTTTAGGTGCTCATACTCTTCAACCGTCAACATCGTTCCTGAAGAACGTGAACTGATTTCGACCAATTTAATTATAAATTTATACCAATGCCTTAATCCCGTGCACAGATTTAACCATGCAATAATTCTCCATCCCAAGCCAACCGGCCGCTGCGTAATTCTGCGAGCACAATAAACATTAAAGGGACTGGGCCAACCGCACCGGATGAATTAATTCCATTTAGGTAGCCATTAGGCGTTAGAAGTAAAATTCCCCCCATTTCCATCTGTATAGAGAAGAACTCCGAGGGGTTTTCGAATTTTTTTCTCCTGTAACCTTTTCCGTTGCCTTTTTCACTGCCTCAGTGGGAATTTGACCATAGATCTAAGGCCCGACCCCAACTGCTCCGCAGTGCTGCAATTAGCCTTTCCTAAGGGGGCAGTCGTGGGTGAGGGGGAGCTGCAAAGCGCCATTCTGGGTCCATCTTCAAAGGATTAAATAGTTTTCAGGTCAAGGTTGCAGCTTACTTTGTAATGTTTTTTTTTTGTACAAATTTGGACTCCTGCCTCTTGAAAATGGGCCCGGGTGCCTTTTTCTCTCCCCCCCCCCTTCCCATCTTGCTGAACTGCAGCAGTACGGCTGATGACGGCTGATGAGCGGCCGTGCTACAATTAAAGGTTGAAGGATAATTGAAGGATAAACAGCACCAATATGAGATTAATTAAGAACGAAGCCTTTACAGTCCAAATACAGTCCTATATAAAAGTCCAAACGACGTTTCGGAGAAACCATCCTCCATCATCAGGTTTTTAATAAAAATTAAAATTTAAAAAACATAGCAATGTACTGCCGAGTCAACCCACCATCAAGTGACACCCATAAACATTAAAATTCAAAAACACAATTCATAAAAACCTCCTAATGTCTCCTTTCAGAAAAGGCAGACAAAGGAGTCGGAGCAAGAAACCCAGTCCTTCAACTTGGCGAGCCAAGCTGGAAAGACCAGGCTTATGCAAATTGCGAGAGCAACACGAATTTCAGGCCAGGTCCACTTCAAACCGGGGGAGGTTATGTTGGAAATTTGCGTGCATACCTGTTAATCTTAAGTGTGTTTATAACTGGGAAATATTCTTTGAGATATTTACCCTCTGGTATCAAGTGATTATGTACGGTGGTGTGGGGGTGCAAAGGCGCCCGGGCCAGCAGTCAGAGGCTCCCAGTTTCAGGAGGTATGGGCCCAAATTTATAAAAAAAAAAAATAATAATATAAAGTAGTCTACAACATTGACCTCAAAACTTCTTATTGTTTGGGGGGGGGGGGGGGGGGGGGGGAGGGATTGTTAGAGCAATCAAAATTGAGCTTTGCACCCCCTTCCCTGCATCCTCTAAAGGGATATCACGGGTTTAATTTTTCGCTCAGGCATTCTGACATTTAAGTCCAAAAGCAATGAAAATGGTTACTTGTATATCTGTAAGTATTTGTCTGGAAGAAGCTGACCTGACTGGAACCTGGAAATGGGAGCCTGACAAAGTCCCTTCCCGACTTACTAACTTGTCGAGATAATGAAAAAGCCTACCAAGCAACTTTAGCTGCAGTTCAGCTGCAGTGGTGCTATTTCTAAACTAGAGGGAAGGCTGAGGGAAGTGAGAAAAACTGTTTAACTCGAAGCGACTGATCCAAACTTCTCCCACTTTACGTACGCGTGACGTCATGGAGCAGAGATGTTGCTGAGGCAAGTGAGGCAGGTTTTTTCCCACTCACTTACTGATCCAACATGGCTGCCATCTACCAATAGTAGATGAGATGGTCGTGTTTCTAAACTGTAGGAAGTGAGATATGGAAAATGTCTAAATTTAGAATCAAAATCCAATTAAACAGAGATTAATAAGCATTTGTATTATGTACTTAATAACATTTCTCTCGCTAAAAATAGATGTGGCAGCGATTATTGCTAATATATTTCTAATGTTGAGAACGACAAATAGGGCAGAGCTGTTTCTAAACTGATCGGTTTTGATGACGTTGTGGGGCGTGGCTTAGAGGAATCCCTCTCACTCTTCCCTCTAGTTTAAAAACACGCCCAGTGGAAAGAATTTATTCTCATCTTGTTCAGCTATCTCCAACTTCTGCTACGAGCGAAGGTTTACTGGTATGAATCCTCGCCCCCCCCCCCCCCCCTCCACGCCCTTTCATTACTGAACGTCTTTCCTAAGATATGGTGAATAGGAGACACTGTTCTTATATACGTACTAGCTGGAGTACCCGGCTTCGCCCGGTGTTCTTTAACTAAGTAACGGTAAATGAACGTTAAAATGTCATTTTTATTGGTATGGCATTTTTTTTTTTAAACTGCAAACAGTGGAAGGACTATAAACAGTGGAAGGTTCGTATGTGTAAGCTCGTTGGCCGTCATCTTTTGTCACGACAGTCGTGAAACACAAGCAATCGTCGTGTAGGCGATTTTCAAAGCTTCGCAGTTCTTCTCAAGGCCACCTGAGATGACTGAGCAAGGAACAGTAGCTTCGATCCCAGTTTGCCTTGGTTCTTATATTTCCTTCATACCTAAGTAACGGTAAATTTCCTTTAGCTAAGTAACGGTAAATTAACGTTGAAATGGCAGTTTTGTTTTGGTATGTATGCTAAGAGATGCTCAACTTCGTCCTGTGTTTCGCCGTGTTGCGCTACTTTGGTCCTAGTTTTGTTTCGATAATGGTTTCGTTTGCGAGAATACTTAGTAGTGGCATCTAATGGGCGATTTCAGAAGCTTCGTGCTCGTGCTCTGCCGTTTTCCTGATAGGATGGATATCTATTATTAATAACTGTCAGGATAGGGTAGTACCATAGATTAGATATCGCAGCTCACCTCTCCCAAGCCCACGCACATTCCCAGCTATCCCAACATGGCCCGGGATCCAGCAGAAAATCGCAGTTTTCCACTGGCCAGGCAAGTGGTAAAACAGAGCTTGGAATTTCTGTGTTAAGGGGTTCCGAGTATTGTACTATACGACAAGGAAACTAGGGACTTATGGAATCACTAAAGATGATGCAGGAGCAAAGGCAGCTTTTTGGTCCTTTCGAAAAAACTCAGCTTTGTCCTGTCGGACACCTTTCCAACCTTTCCAGTCGGCTAGTCGCCACAGTCGCCGTGAAGATTTGGTGGTGTTAGAGCGTTTACGTATTTGTCATGCCAACTTTACTTTATCGGTACCTTCCTAAACGACCAAACAGAGCGAACCAAACGCACCACTGGTGGTGACAGTTTGGCTCATTCCCTGCTAATATCCGTGTTGATGGGGCCTGATTGACGTCAACATCGTCAGCGATGATTCTGTTTCGTCAAAACTGTTTCGTCAAAACTGTTACGTCGCGCATGGTCAAACCTCCACCCCAGCAAACCACCTCCTTGAGATGGTTCGCAATTTGGCATTGCTCTCGCCTGGTCACATCTATTAGCCATTCCTGGTCAAATCCATTAGCCAGGTCTGTTCGCGGCGAAGGTGGGACGTATCGAATACTCTGCTGAGCTTGTTGAGCTGTATTGTAGTTTAGGAAGGTACTGAATGGCTGACGCAACATCACTGCGCACGCGCGACGTCAAGTTTGGATCCAAACTGTCTCTAACAGTGGTGCGTTCTGTTCGCTCTGTTCGGTGCGTTAGGAAGGTACTGATTGCCTCCTTTTGAGGGAAGGGTGTCCTTCCTGAATGTCACGCTGGCCGCTTACGATCCATCATGGTGCTTATTGATTGTCGCCATCTTGATGGTGTTTGTCGGCGTTTCCATCTTCCACGAGAATGTAGCGCATCAATAATTGCGCGACGAGTCTGTCCTCCCGTCCGGGTTTTATTTTTTATTTTTGCAGAAGGTACAAATATATGATAAGATCTAGATTTGGGATTTGTTTAACATTGCCCTAATGTTTGGAGCAGTAGCTACCCGGACCACTGCACTGTGACTGAGGTTGGTGCTAAAGACCTAGTTGTCAACGTGCCGTAAACCTCCTCTCCCACCAAGCACATGCTAGAGTCTGGCAGTATGGTTGCTGCTAATGATACCTTTAATACTGCTTTGGCTCCGTGCTACTTCGTACGTCAAGCATTAGCAGGGGCGTTATACGTAGAGCTTGTTCCACATTATGGTTGCAGGAAACTGACTGTATGACGCCACGTTTCCTTGCACTACGAGTGAAAAAAACATGTAGATATCAGACTTGCAGCCTCTACACAGTTGCTGTTAGAGTTTACCAGTAACAGTCAGTTTCCTGCAAACATAACGTGGAACAAACTATAGTAGCCGGAACTACCGCCAGGACCCCGTGTAGGCTAGGATGAGTTAAGATGCAATATATACTTAATTTTTCAATCTATGGTAGGATTGTTCAAAGTTGGAGCGACTAGAAAAGATGGTTCATTCCTGACTTCCGGTAGTATTGTTTTTGTAAAAATATACTGATTGGGACCGTGGTGTGACGTCATATTCACCACTTCCGCCAAAGTAGCCCGAACAACCAATCAGTGCGCTACAAAGAAGCACGTGACAAGTGGATTTGCACAAAACGGAGTTTAAAAAAATAAAATCTCTCTGTTGACGTTGTTAGCGGGCGAAAAAAACATTTACTTTTAGTAAAAAAAGCAAACTATAATAAACGGAGATTAGCTTGTTTTTTTGTTTTTTTTATGAATTTCCGTTTATCGAGCAAGCCAACAGTCTCATTTTATAGATGCGCTTCCTTGCAGTTCTCTGATTGGCTGACAATGCTGGCTTCGCTTTTCTGGTGTAATATGACGTCACCAACACCAGCATGGCCGTCTCCTCCCCGCAACATGGCTGCCTCCTTCGTTCAATCCTTGGCCTGACCCAGAAGTAAGTTGGTAACGTGAAAAATGGCCTATTGGTGCTTCTTGCCCAACCAAAATTATCGTTCTTCTTTAGGACTGTTAGGGTAGGATAGACGATAGAGTAGAATACATGGACCATTTTACTTTAACGATAGGGAGTATACAGCAGTAGTTTTTGTCACTTTACTGTATGGTGATTAGGCCTATTTCCGTGATTAGGCCTATATTTTAGTAACAGGCCTATAAATTCGCATTAGTGTATAGTTACTAGGCAATCTTCAGGCTATAGCCTGCGTGCGAAGGAATTTTCAACTAACAGCACGGAAGTGATCAGAAAATCACAAGTGTAACCCCTGGTGCCATCTAGTTGTGATTGGATGAACTGGCAATTACGTTCTTAGCGTGTTTAGGATCTTCCTCCAAATTCTCATAAACCTGTCATGCAACCCCGGTTTGCTGTAACCTAACTATGAAAGTTTAGGTTGTTAGTTGCGGTCATTATAGTTTTGCCGAGCATTACAAAGAAAGATCATATTACCGGTCCAGTGTTATTCAAGTTCATTGACGTTCGTTGGAACCTCATCCGCCACTCAGGTCTGATGAGCAAATATCGAAGAGTGGTTAATCAATAACTTGAGTTTCAACGTTTGAATGCAGGGATTTTCACCGAATTTCTAACTGGTGGGGGCTATAGAATGTATATATATAGTATATAAAAAGAAAAAAAGAACAAGCAAGATATGTCGGTGGAAGAGGGGATAGATCATCAAAATGAGAATAATGAGAATAACTGTTTGGAAGTGACAATTAATTTCGGAAGATGGCGCTACGCCAGTCGTCATACAACAGCAACAATAAGACAACGGATTTAAACTTAATAATTTTCTAAAACAACACCCACAAGGGTGAAAGAACCCGCCAAGTTTCAGCCAATCAAAGTAGTGATATCAGAGCCAAAATGGCTGCCACCAAGTTGCTACATTAGTTGCCAAGCTAATCCCACCGAGTATTAAAAAGGTTAAATAAAAAACCTGACCATTATTTAAGTTTTTTATTATTTAACGTGTGAGATAATAGTCGGCGGGATTAGCTTGGCAACTAATGTAGCAACTTGGTGGGAGCCGTATTGGCTTTGATATCACTACTTTGATTGGCTGAAGCTTGGCGGGTTCTTTCACCCTTGTGGGTTTTGTTTTAGATATTACTTCTTTTGTAGTTTTTTTTTTTTTGGTATCTTATTTTAACCACTGCCCTGTTATCTACTGTCTGGCCAAGTTCGCCTCAATCCCCCCCCCCCCCAAGTTCGCTCGAAAAATATTGTACGGAGCACGTCATTAGGTTTTAGTTACACTTTACTGGGTTGTTGCCGAAGAAATGGTAAGAGTTATAAGAAATTGCCTGAAAACTGCAGGCTAATTGTAGTAATATTCGAAAATAACTGTCAGGTAGAGCCATGCATCAAGGTGTCTTAGAAGTCATGGTCATAAGTCGACAGGGAGGTAGAACTGATCATATCTATCAAAGAAAAAACCTATAATACATACGCCGGAAACGACTCGTTTCCGAGATAACGAGGCCTGTTTCCCAGGGTGACACAGGCATAACCAGCCAACTTTTAGGGGAAGCGCACCACATGCTTAAAAAATGCAATAACACGTGACGGTGAAGACACGTTTAGGAACGAACCATTCCTTACATAGTTATTGCTCATCAGTCCTAGATGAGGCGCCCACGCATTAGGGTTGTAGCCCCCCCCCCCTCCCCGCTAGGTAATTGCTAGAAACAAAGCAAAACGCCCAAAAAAAAGTAGTAAGTTGGAATCGTTTAGATGGTGGCGTTGACCGCTTCCCCAGAAGGAACTTTTCGTGCCTCATGCAGACTGAAAACGTTGTTGCACACTGCCATGACGAAACTAGGAGTTTCATAACAAATGTTCGAAGTGGCCCCCGTTTGTTTGAATGCATGACGCCGCTCATCTACTGAGAGACGCACGAATCCTTCCACAGAACCCCAGGTTCTGCCTAACCTGCTGAAATATTGCATCATGAACACGTTGGCGCAATTCTGCCTCAGTGTCTACGCTGCGTGAATAAACAAGTTCCTTCATGTAGCCCCAGATGCAGTAGTCCAGTGGATTGAGATCAGGTCAGTGGGGAGACCACGAAATTGGGCCTCCTAGGCCAATCCATCTCTCCCGAAACTGTTCGTTTAGATACTGCCTCACAGCAAGCAGGAAGTGGGATGGTGCCCCGTCGTGCTGGAACATCATCCTCTGCCGTGTCCCCAGTGGGATGTCCTCGAGCAGACCAGGTAATTCATATTGCAGGAAGGTAAGATGTGCCGCCCCTGTAAGCCTGTTGGGTAGAATGATCGGCTCGATGAGGTGATCTCCTACAATAGCAGCCCACACATTGATTGAGAAACGATGCTGGTTTCGCGCACGTAGGATCGCGTGAGGATTTTCATATGCCCAGACATGGATGTTGTGGAAGTTCACAATTCCATCTCGGGTGAAGGCGGCTTCAACGGCAAACAACACTATGCTGAGGAAGAAAGGGTCTGCAGCACATCGTTGTTGAAGCGACTTTCAGAATGCGACCCTTGCCGGATAGTCGTTCTCAGCTAAGGCTTGCACCCGCTGCAGATGATATGGGCACAACAGTCCATCATGCAGGATCTTCCAGATAGCATTACGGTCTACGTTTTCTGCCAAAGCAATCCGCCTTGTGCTGATTCTCGGATCGTCATCCACCGTCCGCAACACCCGCTCTTCCAGTTCAGGGGTACGAACAGTTCTTGGCCTTTGTTCTCGTGGTGCTACCTCAAATGACCCGCGCTCACACAAACGTTGGTGAAGCCGAATAAACGTACGACAGTCCGGATGCCTTCGATTCGGATAGCTCACAGTATACAGCCTGGCTGCTTCTACAGAATTGCTGTTGGCCCGACCGTATATGTAATGCATGTCAGCTGGCTCTTGGTTGGTGAAGTTAACTGCCATACTTTATAGTAAAGAAATTATCGGAAGTTTTATCCTTTTCCTCTAAACCAAAGAGTTTAAGTAGGAGAATACTTTTTTCCACAAGTAAAGAAATTAATGAGAAGTTCTACGTTTTTCTACCAAACCAAGTTTGACTTTTTTTTTTATCATGGCTCTGTGGCATTTGCAACAACGTTTTCAGTCTGCATGAGGTACGAAAGGTTCCTTCTGGGGATGCGGTCAAAGCCACCGTCTAGGCGCTTCCAACTTACTACTTTTTTTTGGCGTTTTGCTTTGTTTCTAGCAATTATCTAACCGGGAGGGGGGGGGGGACCTACAACTCTAATGTGTGGGCGCCTCGTCTAGGACGGATGAGCAATAACTTTGTAAGGAACGGTTCGTTCCTAAACGTGTCTTCACCGTCAATTTTAGGTTTTTTTTATAGATGTAATTAGTTCTACCTCCCTGTCGATTTATGACCATGACTTCTGAGACACCCTATATAGCCCCGTAGCCACAACGTTACAGAACCAATGTGTATAAGGAAATTATTAGCTGAAGTGCGGGCCATTCCTAGTTTAAGCTACTTTACGGAAAAAAAGGCGCTTTTTAACCAGCGAGAAGCATTTCGCACAAAAATTTGGCCTCAGGTGTTTCTAAGATATTTCGATCCTGCTGAGTTCCAAAATGCCTGTTGCTAGTTCAAAAAGTGGACCGTAAGTCCGCAATTCAAGATGGCGGCCACGATTGCGGCTTTTTTAAATGCTTGGTATAATCAAGAAACATTAGGTTAGAAATTGGAGTTTAAGTTGGTGTTTTAAGATGTTTTGACAGTGGTGAGTTTGAAAATAAATGTTGCCAGCTCGAAAAATGGATTGGAATTCCTTAATTCAAGATGGCGCCCTATTTTAAAAAAAAACTTACTACTATCAGGAATATTCTGCCAAAAATGTGCTTTAAAAGACCAGTTACCATTTTAATCGATGAAATAAATAATAACCTTACTGTAGGCCAAAAGTTTACGTTTACACATTACGTAATTCATAATTTTGACCATTATAACCTTGATATTGCAGCGTGAGCAGGATTCATACTTCTAAAGTAAATTCTGTTAATTTCAATATTTTGTCCCATTGAAATGGTCTGCTAATATATCAATTAAAAAATGCAATCGCTTCAAAGGACCTATGGTTGTTTATATCTGTTGCAACACGGGTCACTGCACATACATGTTTTAAAAAATAGGAGATTAGCCTATCTTCACCCACACGTGCGATTGGTGCAACCAGTCATGCAACCACACATAAGAAATTTTGTGTATGTTTCTGGAACTGGCTCGCAGTTCAGAGAACAGGCACCAGATTCCCATCCATAGCCTTCCACACAGTGTGATGAAGATTTTGTTAAAATTGGGACTGGCAAGTGAGCGTTTTACCAAACAATGGTCTATGGCAGAAACGTAGAATATCAACCTAAATACCATCCGATGACTGAAGTGTTCTTAACACAGTGTACGGAATGGTACTCTAGGAATGCTAAGTTGGTAATGACTTTTTCATAATTACGCGAAGCTTTACAACATCCCTCATTTTGGGGAAGACCTTCGGGATTAACTGTACTGTATAAAACACGTCGTGATTCATTCCCCAAGGATTCAACGATTTTATTTCGAGATACTTCACACAAAACAATAATACTGACCTTGTCCAGTTAAACAATACATTTTTCTAAATTTGAGATGGTCGAGTCTTTAAGTGGCTGCTTTCCCAGTTCTTAAAGCAGGTCAGCATTTTACAAGTAACGATTATAAGCTGCTATTTTGCTGATGGAGTAAGGCTTTGGTTGGAATCAGAGCCCATTACAGAATGAAGTATCAAAGCAGTCCTCCATTTTAGGGGTGATAAAGAGTTGAAGAGAGTTGACGCGATGGTGTGGACTGGAACGGGGGCAAGGTAGTCTGGTGGAATTAGCACGACTGTCCATGGTTCAAGGCTGACCTTACCCATCCTTGTTATTTTAGGAAGAGAGGGGCCCAGTGAGGTCCATGTCTATTGTTGTGTGTGTATGATCCTAGTAATTTTTCCGACTGAAATTACCGAGCAAAATGTCCTTGTACAGCCTTCTGGCGCCATTGCTTCGACTGGATGGTTGACAATCCTCCAAGGTGTGGAATGGATTATATTTTTTTCTCCTTTGTCGTCACAGACATCAACCATACTTCTGTGCATTTCATTCGTGAAGTGTTACGCACAGCCAGAAGAAAAAATATGTACCTCTCGCTATGACAACTTTTGCATTGAAAATACATTCCAGGTTCATTCCGTCTTATCAACTGTACCACCCATACAAAGAAAAACCCTGCCTGCTTTCAGGACTGGGATAGCAGTGACTTCATGACTCAACCATCTTAAATGTAGAGAACGTTGCTGTTTGTTTGTACAAGGTCAGTATTAATTATTGTGTGAAGCATTCCAAAAAAATCGTAGTTGTACAATCCATGGGGGATGAAGCAGGACGTATTCACTACAGTATAGTGATGCCCTAAGGTCTCCCCCAACAAGCGATGCTCTTAAGCTTCACATTTGAAGAAGTCATTACCAAGTGAGCATTCCATAAATAAAGTTCCATACACTGCATTCAGAGCACTTCAGTCATCGGATGGTATTTATATTCAATTTACTATATGTTTCTACCACAGACCTGTATCTGGTAAGACGTCCACCTGCCACACCTACTTTTACCAGATCCTCATCATACTGTGTGGAAGGCAGTGGATGGGAAGTTGGTGCCTATTCTCAGGACCCTAGAGCCGGTTCCATTCTTACATGTGGTTGCAAGTCTGGTTACATTAATTGCATGTGTGAATGCAGAAAGGATAAACTCCCGCGTATAAAGGCATGTACTTGCCGTGACTCGTATTGCAATAGATCTGAGTGACCTTAATTCCCTTTTTCTTTAAATCTGTAATTGCACTATTTACAGAACATTTCAGTAAGACAACAATTTTGATGTGCAATAAAGAGTGCCATGTTACCGTTCAACCTAATTCTCTTTGAGCTTAACAGAATATATCTAACAAATCAGCATTCAGTTCACGATGCACTCGGCAAATACTGCAATGTTACGGTTATAGCCGTTAAAATTATCAATTCTCTAATATCTAAAAGAAAATATTTGGCTTGCAGTAAGTTTTATCATATCAAAAACCAAAACTGGTAAAAGAGGCCGCCAAGTTCCGAATGGTTCGGCCCTTCAAAGGAGTGATATCAACACACAAAAAAACATTCGCCAAGTTAATCGCACCGCTTAATAGTTCGAATGTTAAATGAAAAATAGAACAATGCTACTTTCGGTAGCAATGTTCAAGTTTTCATTTAACGTCCAAAGTATTATTCGGTGCGATTAAGTTGGCGAATGATTTGGTGTGTTGATATCACTCCTTTGAAGGGCCGAACCATTCGGAACTTGGCGGCCCCTTTTACCAGTTTTGGTTTTTGATATGATATCAGTCCTTTTTTTAAGATTGTGTATTAGACTCAACTCCACTACCGTTCAGATGTGTAATGTAGTGGCACGTCAACAAGAAATTGGTTTTCAACAATTTGCTACTATCTTTTGCCTATAGGCGGAACCATTCTCAACTTGGTCACCTCTTTATAGGTTTTTGGTTTGGTTTTAATTTTGTTGTAATTTGTTTTATTTCGTTAGTGTGTGGTGTGTTGATATCACTCCTTTGAAGGGCCGAACCACTCTCATCTTGGTGGCCTCTTCACCAGTTTTTGGCTTCGTTTATTTTGCTTTGTTTTTACAGTTGGTTTATTTTTCGTGTATTGGACGTGAATACAATTTCTTTGGCAACGTTGTTTAGATTTATCATGCTGCACTAGTGTGTGTCTAGGCACGCACGTCAGTATACACGTTGTCATTGTCCGAACTTTGGCTGTCCAATGAGAGACGATGCCGACAATACTAACAATGGTTATAACAATATTTTTGTACTTACGCGCCATCCCACGCCATCCTCGTTACACCCCTAGGCTCCAAACCATAAAAGGTACGCAGTTCGTGTCGTACTGGAGCCATTCGTCCAATTTCATAACTGGAAGCCTTCCCGATATCTCGGTATCGATGAATTATCACTCTATGGAAATTAACATGGGGATGAGCGGACTAGAATTAGCTAGCTTATTGAGGGTCAGATTTCGCATTGAAAGCAGCTTAGCTGGCATTCCTACACGAGTTATTTTTGTCAGGTGGGTCATTACTCTTGATTTCAACACAATTTAAGCTTTTGTACCGCATTATTATTTTTCCCCAAGTACCTGAAATGTGCCCAACTATGCTTCAAGATATAAGACACTGATGCTATGGCGCCGCGCTACAATGGTTTACAATTTCGACAATTGAGTTGATGTGATGGTTGTTGTGATGATTGTTACATAACTTGGCGCGACACATTAGCGTGTGTCTAGATTATTTAATTGATTGATTGCAATGGTGACCGGGTTTTGAAGTCCAATTTTGGCAGAATATCTTTATTAATAAAATCGAGTTGTCGCGTAGGATGGACAGCAACGAGACGGCCACAAGACGGCCGCCACAAGACAGCCGCAAGTAATTGATAAAGCACATATCCGTTTTCATTGTCGGATGAGCCCGCTCGCCCTCTTGCTGTCGAGTTGTCGTGTAGGACGGACGGCAACGAGATGGTCACAAGACGGCCGCCACAAGACGGCCGCAAGTAATTGATACAGCACATATCCGTTTTCATTGTCGGTCGCTCGCCCTTTTTCTTTGCTACCGTGGGAAGAATGAGCCCGCTCGCCCTCTTGCTGATTGTTGAAGCTTCGTTTGTTTAATCCTCCCTTACAATGTCTCCAATGCATATTTATGTATTTCCGGTGTACAAAGGCGTATTTATTATTTCACATGTACAAACGCGTATTCCAACCATTTTTGCAGGAAAGAATCATATGTAATGTAAGTGTATGGACTTCGGAACAAGGGATACGCTGAATAAGGGAGTGAAGCAAAGGAAAAACACCCTTTCCTAGCCAGGGTACGCAAAAACACATAGACGGGATACACGCATTCCGTAACAAACATACGAGGAAGGAAATCGTCCCAGTGTTTTTAACGGTGCATCAAACACCACCCGTGCATAGCACGGGCTTCCGCTAGTTCCTTGATAACAAAAGGTTTTTACAATAGCAGCCATTTTTGGTGCCCTCTTGTGCTTCCAGTCCTTGTTTACAGCTGGCAACATGCGTTTTCAAACTTATCCGGGTCAACCCACTTTAAAAATACCAATACTAGAATTTCTAGCAGAATATTTCTTGACAACAGAAAGCTTTAAAAAAAAGCAGCCATCTTGGCCACCATCTTAAATTGCAAACTTCCGGTCAATTTTTGGGGCTGGCAACATTCATTTCGAACTCACTGGGGGTCAAAACACCTTAAAAGCATCAATTACACAAATTTCTAGCAGAATATTCCGCGAAAACACCAAGCTTTTAAAAATAGGCCACCATCTTGGCCGCCATCTTCAATTACGGACTTCCGGTCCATTTTTTGACCTTGCAACAGGCATTTTCGAGCTCAGCGGCGTCGAATTCCATAAAAACACGTTCTGAAAAGTAGTCTAATCTATCCGGGAAGAGCCCGCATTTTTCCCATCGACACCTCAAGAATACGAAAAGAATTGTTTGACTATAATTGTCACTTCCGGGGCCGCCGCTCGTAAAGCGGGCATTCATCGTTGATAATAGAAGTTCGTGTATATGTAGAACGTGTCGATTTCCACGTTTCCGCCTTTCATCTATGTTGAGTGAATGGATTGCTTGGAAACATTTTAATTTAGGCAATAACCATGCTTATTACCTTGTTGTTACCTTTTTAAATTGCGTATATTTGTTCAATTTACTTCACACTTCATATTTTGTTAAATTATATAAGTACATACTGCTGTAATTTGGTTTTTAAACTGTTTTTTCTACTACAATGTACTTTTTAAATTGTAACTTGGTACCCAAGAAATATTTTAAATATTGTTTGGCCAGCTATGGCACTATCAACTTTCGGCGCAAACGAAATTTGAGTTCAATTTCTACCCAACCGGTCTCTCATAATAGCGGCATCGCCTAATCTCACGAAGACCTGGGGACCTCTCAGAATCTATTAATCTATTTTCTACGTTCGGTAGCAATGTTCAAGTTTTCATTTAACGTCCAAAGTATTATTCGGTGCGATTAAGTTGACAAATGTTTTGGTGTGTTGATATCACTCCTTTGAAGGGCCGAACCATTCGGAACTTGGTGGCCCATTTTACCAGTTTTGGTTTTTGATATGATATCACTCCTTTTTTTTTAATTGTGTATTAGACTCAACTCCACTACCGTGCAGATGTGTAATAAAGTGGCACGTCAACAAGAAATTGGTTTTCAACATTTTGCTACTACCTTTTGTCTAGAGGCCGAACGATTCTCAACTTACTAACCTCGTTATAGGTTTTGGGTTTGGTTTTAATTTTGTTGTAATTTGTTTTATTTCGTTAGTTTTGGCATGTTGATATCACTCCTTTGAAGGGCCGAACCACTCTCAACTTGGTGGCCTCTTCACCGGTTTTTGGCTTTGTTTATTTTGCTTTGTTTTTAGAGTTGGTTAATTTTCGTGAATTGGACGTGAATACATTTCTTTGGCAACGTTGTTTAGATTTATCGTGCTACACTAGCGTGTGTCTTGGCACGCACGTCAGTATACACGTTGTCATTGTCCGAATTTTGGTCGTCCAATGAGAGACGATGCCGACAATAATAACAATGGTTATAACAATATTTTCGTACTTACGCGCCATCCCACGCCATCCCCGTTACACTCCTAGGTTCCAAACCATAAAAGGTACGCAGTTCGTATCGTACTACAGGCATTCGTCGAATTTCATAGCTGGAAGCCTTCCCGTTATCTCGGTATCCATGAATAATCACCCTATGGAAGTTAACATGGGGATCAGCGGACTAGAATTAGCTATCTAGCTAGCTAGTTACCCATTTGCAACGTTATTGAGGGTCAGATTCTGCATTGAAAGCAGCTTAGCTGGCATTCCTACACGAGTTAATTTTTGTCAGGTGGGACATTGCTCTAGATTTCAACACAATTTAAGCTTTTGTAGCGCACTATTAGTTTTATCCAAGTACCTGTAATGTGCCCAACCCTTCTTCAAGATATAGGCTAAGACACTGAGGCTGTGGCGTCGCGCTACAATGGGTTACAACCTCGACAATTGAATTAATGTGATGTTTGTTGTGATGATTGTTGCCTAACTTGGCGCGACACACTAGCGTGTGTCTAGATATAATGTTCACCTTAACATAATCTCGCCACTAGATGGTTACATTATAGTTTTATCACAAAATCTACTATGTTTACAGGTTATGAATTCCAGGTTTATTAAAATTTGTACACGTGTATAATTAGTTCACTGTTTACTTGTAATTTGGAAACTCGTACCTTGATGAAGTGTTTATGAATTATGCAATTTACGCATTTTTAGCCTTGTACAACCAGTTGCAAATTCAATTAACTTTGTAAACTGCTACAAGCTGTTAACATTTACTTTCAAATTGACTTTTTTAAACCTGTCAATTTCTTTGCATAGCACTAATTGTGAAATCAAAAGGTTTCTGTAAATTTAAACCCTAATTTTAATATTAAATTTCTTTGTTAAATTACTCAAAGAAAAATGGCTTTTTGATTCTTTCTTTCAGTCGCCTCACACAAGGCTCTCAATGCTATCACAGCCGTTTCTACAACTGAATATTGCACGCTTCCACAGCGGCGTCAATGCTGTTAAATAAAAATTTTGCTTTACAGCAATGAAAGGCAACTAAAACAATGTACAACCCCTAACTACGTGTTCCGCATACTTTCTAGTCCTCCTCCTCCCTTCCCTCCCCGACTGTCACGTCAGCGAAGCTCTTGCGGAAAATTTCTAGCTTCTACCGTTCGTCCCTAAGCAGGTGTCATTTGACTGGTACTGCTCACGGACACCAAATACCTCGTGCTTTTACGAAAGCTTGAAGAAAATGTCCATCGAATCCCTGGCCGGTATACAGAATCCGAAGTCTACCCTCTTCTTCTTTCTGCATACAAGTCAGCATACAAGCGTAATTGTACTGAGAAATTTTAAACCTTAACCCTGCAAGTCCTTAGTGTAATCGATTCACTCGCCGATTAATTCAGTTTTAACCTCCGAAACTACAAAATTATCGTCTTAGGGCCTCCGCACTGGACGGCCAGGTTCCCAATGGCCGGGATCCCAATGACCGCTGCGATTGACTGGACGCGGCGGCCAAGTATGCGGTACTACATATACCATTAGCATTCTTGTTAAGCTGCAGCGACCTGGTCGCGTGGCTTGGTCACTTAGTGCGCGAGGGCCCTTGGTCATTAAAACAAAAAAAAATTAATCCCTATACTCGTCGCCATTGCAGTGTTAGGACAAAGCTAAACGTTGCGGGTATGTGAGGCCCATCCCCAGCACGTGTTGTTCAATAAGCAGTCAGGGATTAAGTGACATCAAAGGCAGCATGGAACAATTCCGGTGCTGCCTCATATACCTTTATTCATGCTACTAGCTTCACCCGTAGGTACAATTAGTAAACAAGGGAGACGCTAGCGGCCAGTAAGTAGTTCTACGGAAGTGTGCTTCCATAAAGTTACATAAAGAAGAGCACACCACCAAAACTACAGACACCAGTTTAAATTGGAGAGACATTCACGATCCTCGCTTACCAGGTTACTCAGTGACGTGTACCGGGGGGGGGGGGGGTCATTGCCCCTGCTCTTTTCGGGAAAAATGCTCTTTTTTGCCCTTTTTGAAGAAAAAACTCTTCACAGTTTGCTTTTCTGCACTGAAAATGCTGGTAGCAGCAAGGAGAAAGGGCACAGAGCCCTAAAATATACCAAAAGAAAGCTAGGAAGCCCAAGAAAGGAGCTAAAAAAGGTAAAAAATAGTTGAGTGACAAGCAAAAAAATAATAATAATAAAGGTCCCCAGAAAAATAAAGCCTCAGCGTGCCCTTTCACTAAAAGTTTCCCCCTGCCCTCTCGGATGTCTGTGTACGGTACAGAGGTTACCCATCACCTTCTTTATTCAATTTTTTTTTCTTCATTCAAACCATAACATCACCCAGGGTCATCCTTACAGCCTTCGTGGCACCGTTTCCCGTACTAGACTCCGTTACTCGGTTTTTGCTGAAAAGATTGTCATCTCTTGCAACGTCTTACGTTTATATCTTCTTCTTTTGCTTGTTATTCTTCACTTATTTCTTTCAAATCTCGCTTTGATGCACGTTAGTGTGCGAAGTCGTTTGGGTAAATGGGTGCTTCGTGCACCATCTTTCTCCCCCTTACTATTCTTGCCTTTTCTGCTTCTAGGGCGTCAAGAAATGCTCGAGTAAAGGGGCTCTACAAAATTAATTTTTAATTAAAAAGAAAAAAGCTAAACTACAAAGAAAACGAGATTAACACCTGTAGGCTAAACATAGCTAATAGCAACGCTTTTCAATACCAGCGGGAGGTAGGGGGGGGGGGCGTAAAGGGTTTCGGTTCGATGGTTCGAACGTTGAAGCGTTGGGTAATGGAGAAAATTATTGTGAGCTGGTAGACAATAATTTTAATCTGGCCCTGTTAAAAGTTGGATGCCAATATTGCTTGTCTGCCACCGCCTTGTCCTGTCTACATTATCCAATATTGCTAGTTTATCTCCGTTTTGATAACAAGCAGAAAGAGTTGATAAATTCCCCTTTTGTGGACTGGTCTCCTCTAACAGCGTAAGCGCGAGAGGGTAAATCGTAAGAGCAAATATTCAAAGTAAGGGTAAGCAATTTTAGTACAACCACAAAAGCGCATGTGAGTGTAGCAGGGTGTTCACAAAATAACTCCGAGATTACAAAAATGTATAACTTCTTAAAAAAAAAAGGCTAATTCACATGCGGTTTGCACTGAAAGGAATTAAAACTCTCCAAGTTTTTTTTTGTTTTTTTGTTTTTCTGCCAGTTCTAAAACAAAAACCACATTTTTATGTTTTATGTCACATCTTTATGTTCTGAATAGACCGTTTTAACTAACAACACGAGCATGGCGGATCCGACTGTACCATAATGTAAAGTGCTTTTTCTGTATTTTTTGTGTGCTTTTTTTCTCTGGAGATGGTAACAACTTTTGTCAATGTGGTGCCGAAATATTAATTTTTACTCTTGCCACTTGTGCTACTGTCTCTGATTTCACATATGTATTGTGTTTTCGATTGAAAACTTCAGAATTACTTTGTGAGAGAAGAGAAGCAACGGTTCAAAGATGCCCACTGACAGCCACAATTCTCACAAGAACATATAAATCAAGCAATTTTTAATTTTCGGTCCTAATTGACGGATCTTATTCACAAGAAGGAAGACAATATTAAAACAAAGAGCAGCAACGCACTGCTGTAGCTAAAAATACGTCAATGTTGGAAAGCACGGTTGTTGGCCGCTACAGCAGTGAACTGCTGCTCTTCGTTTTAATATTGTGTTCCTTTTTGTGAACAAGACCGTAAATTAGGACCGAAAATTTAAAATGACTTGATTTATATGTTCTTGTGAGATTTGTGCCAGTCAGTAGGCAGAGCCATTACCAGCTTTCAGAGCACCAGGGGCTCTTCTTGCTCTTGGACAATAGCCCATATAGGAATATTCCTATAGGAATAGCCCATAGGAATAGCCCATAAAACAGAAACAAAAAAAAATCTAGCAGCAAAACTACTTGCCCTACAGTAAAATAGTAAAAAAAAAAAGTCATCTTATTTTTGCGTTTAGGTTGAGATGAAAAAACTGACAAGATTCCTTGGATAGAACATTTCCTGCGTGTGGTTCTACCATGTTTAATAGTTTGGGTGAAAATAACACGGATTTTCGAGGCAACGTAAACGAAATGAATTTTTTTTTCTAAATTAAGGAAGCACTGTTTCAAAAACCTCTCTTGATAAGTTAGAGACAATACATCAAGCCTTACGGCTAAAATAAAACTTTCTCGATTGAACAAACGAAGCTGGTTCTACTTCATTTTGAAAACTTTTTTCTTTTATTTTAGCAGTGGAAATTTAGGCTTGACTTGTTTGAAGTCCAAGATGTTCGTTTGCTGTTGTGGAGAAGCAAGACTGGTCCTTATTCCTGGTAATGCAGTAGAATCGTCTTCGGTTGATTGGAATTAAAGTAATTTTTTTTTTAACCGTCAGGGTGGACAGCAAAAACACTGCGAACGCTAGTTTGTGATGCTTTTCCCCCGTCTCCTTTTGTTCTCCTCAATCACTTTTAAATTCCGCGTCCTAAACGAGTTTCCAATTCCAAATAAAAAAAGAAGAGCTTTCACCCTTTCAAACAAATCAATAGCAAGAAGGCTGCACACGTTCATTTCTTTTTGTTTCATCCATTCAGCGAGTTTTTTGTTTGTTTATTTTTATATCTGTCTGGCCTTTACCGTGTTCTGACGTATTTTTTTCCCCCTAAAGATCAAGGCGTTGCTGGAGGTAGGATCAAAGTCTGACTAGTTCTGTAGTAAAAAAAAAAAAAAAACAGGAGATGGTTGTAGGATGAAGCAATTCCCTACTTCCAGGAAGCCGCCTCATTCGTTAGCTGTCAGTCGGAAATCCTATTTCATTCATCGCGTGAATTTTCCACACTAGAGAGCGAAAAAAGAGGGTGTACAAAAACTGAACCTTGTCGAACGTCTCGTACAGTTCAGTTCTCTACTATGAGATGTATGTTAGTGAAATTACTTGGAAGTTACATTATAATATGGATAGTACTGTGGTATTTTGTCTTTAAAATGTGTTTAAAATGTGAAGAGTCAATTTTCGACTACGCACCTTCTGTAAAATACCAAGCTAAAGTAAGAAGAAGAAATATGTTTTTGTGTATGGCTCTGATAAAATCTAAGCAATGGCATACGTAAACGTTTTGTTTTTAGGTCCAGTTCAGTGCCTTTAAATAAAACCTTAAATGATAAGCTTCAGCATCTATAGCCATTCACCGTTCTTTAGTTGTGTCTAGTCCTTACTTTCTACAAGCGAAGGAAAACACAAACACATTTTTTTTCATGAAACAAACGAGCCACGTGCCTCATTAATTATTGAGTATAAAGTTCGTGGGTGTACGCACACCAGGTGTAAGGTTGCTAAGGAAGTAGACGATTAGTTTCAAGACAATGCTCAATTCCAATTAACCTCTTACTGTACAGCTAGGGGACTGCACACAATTAATAGCATTACATATTAGGCATCAGCCAGAATTTATCTTTCTAACTGGCCCTGTAGGCTCAAGAGGTTATGACCGTTCAGTCCGAACCCCAAACACCAACTAGTGAATGGTCGGCTCGTGCTGTTATATAGCAGTCCGAGTCCTAGCCTCGAAACCAGAGGATTACGGCTAAACCAGTGCGATCCAGTTCTAACTGGGTCGAACAATAGGACACTCTCGCACCCGACTGTTGGGCGCTGTGCCAACTCCCGCGTGTACGCGGTGGTTAGCAGCATGCGCACAACAGCTCTGTTAACGGCAAGGTGCACTAAGGAGCGCTGACTCCGTAGATTGCGTGTTGCCGTCGATGTAAGCCGGCTACACAGGAAGGAACGGTAAAGTAAAGCCTCACGTAACAACAGGCGTTTTATTATTTTTTTTTTTATAAAGCACGACCGGTTTGAAACGCAGATTTTGAATTGAAGCGCTCGATGGGCGCCATGTAATGGCATGATATCGTTAACCTTGACTGCTTCCGCCCTGGTGCACATAGACGCACGAACTTTACACTCAATATTTATGGAGGCAAGTGGCTTGTTTGTTGTGTAATAAGAAATTTCTCCGCGCATTCCTTCGCTTGTTGAAATCAAGTGCTACGTACAACTAAATAACGGTAGACGGCGCTAGATGCTGCAGCATGTCATTCGGAGCATAGGTACCTTTAAATTAACGTTTTGTACGACTAGTTTGCCTACACGGACCAGTCTTGAATTCACACACGCAAAAAAAAAAAAAAAAAAAAGCTGATAGTCAAGGTAAGTTTGATTAACGAGAACTTTTGGTTTTAAAGACTTGTAACGTGACAAAGTCAATATGGAGTTTCAAAGTGGCATACATTCTGGTGTCACACCTTCATCGTTTGCTTCGCTCCCTCTTGAAGAGAAAGAAACTTTCCGAGCATGAGGGGCGACAAGAACAGAGATACCCACCTGACTGGGCTGAGAAATTCCACTCGGAGTAAAACAACAAAGACAATTTTAATTTTCAGCACTAATTCTGAATAAAAAAAAACATGATGAAAAACACTTAAAACCATTTTAAGTGTTTTTCATCATGTTTTTTATTTGTGAACAAGGCACATAGATTTGAATTAGTGCTGAAAATTAAAATTGTCTTTGTTGTTTTACTCCGAGTGGAATTCTTCAGCTCAGTCAGTGGGTATTTCTGCTCTTGTCGCTCCCTCTATCGGCGTCGATCATTGCTTCCCTATCAGTACTTTCCTAAAGCACCGAACAGAGCGAACAGGGCGCACCACTGTTACAGAAGGTTGGCTCCAAACTAGACGTCGCGCGTGCGCAGTGATGTTGCGTCAGCCGTTCAGTACCTTCCTAAACTACAATACAGCTTAACGAGCTCAGCAGCATATTGATACGTCATATCTTCACCGCGACCAGACCTAGCTAATAGATTTGACCAGGATTGGCTAATAGATGTGACCAGGCGAGAGCATTGCCAAATTGCGAACCATCTCAGGGAGGTGGTTTGCTGGGCTGGAGGTTTGAGCATGTGCGAGCTAACAGTTTTGACGAAACAGATTCATCGCTGACGATGTTGACGTCAATCAAGCCGCATCAACACGGATATTAGCAAGGAATGTGCCAAACTGTCACAAACAGTGGTGCGTTTGGTTCACTCTGTTTGATCGTTTAGGAAGGTACCGATAGTTTATTTGATCGCCAGAGCATCACACACATCGATATACTGATTATTTCGACAAAAATTAATTACCGGTGTTGCTCACAGTGCCGTCTTTCATTGTATTCCTAGCACGCTTGCAGTTCATCAACATCGTTCGAAACTTAAGATTTGTTTATTTGCTTGTTCGCATGTTTGTACACCTACACCTCCAGAAGTAAAGCTCCTACGAAGGTGAAATTGGAACCAAATGAAAGATTGAGAAACCAAAGTGGGAAAGAGTTTACTTTACATGTAAATCGCTCGCTGTTCTCGCACCATCCTCGGTGCTTCAGAAACGCGAATGTTTGACAACCTTTTAAAACATCTAGGTCTGTCTTTTCTGTGCGGCTAGTCTGTTGAAGCAAAACCAGTGTTGATAATACTAAGTGAGAAGCAAAATATGTCTTTTTTTTAACCAAGGGTTTTTTTCTGAGGTTTTTTTTTTGCTTTGTTTTTTGCAACCAAGTATCTTTCTGATAAAACAGGACGGATATCCAATCGGCTGAGAAGAGTTAAATAAATACAGATGCAAACTCTTTTTACGTTGCCTTTTAAACGTATGTCAGTCTGTCTGAGCGAGGCATCGCACCCACGACCTTTGAAACCAAAAAAGCCGAGGTCATACCACTGAGCCAGACTGACACGGCCTTTTTAAGAGGAAACGTCCATAGGCAGCACTTAACCCACAAGTGTAAACATACACTTTCCAATCGCCATTGGCGGGACGCTTGTTTGCCGCACCACTCACCAAGTGAAACGAATGGAAGACACAAATCAAGCGTGAAACAAGGATTAAACAGGATGGAGGCTGTATCAGTATGACTCAGCTGTAGGACCACGGCCTTTAGTTTCGAAGGTCGCAGGTTCGATTCCCTGTTCAGGCAGTCTGACGTATAAGTCCAAAAAGCAACGTAAATAGGTTTGCATCTATTTTTCTTTCTTTCTGATAAGTTAGCCTGAACAGCAACACTGCCTGATCAAACTGATGTGTCCAGCAGTTTTCACACAGCAGTTTTGCGCGTATTTGAGGGTCAAACCAAGTTACAGTGATAAAAATAGGCCTAAATCCGAAGCGTAATTTAATTATCCATCATTTGACGCTGCTTTCGTCTTTGTAGGTGTCTTCTTCGTTCAAGAGTAGAGGTACACACACGCACGCACATCGTACGCTTTTAACGATGAGATTACCAACAAGAATGTCAAGATCAGTACGATTTCACTTACCTGAGACTGGTTTGCTGAATGTGGTAACGGAAGCAAGGGTTGCTATGGTCGACATCAGGACCTTATAGCAAATTTCGATAGGGTGTTTAATAATATTAAGAATCTGTCCAAGCATGTGATGGATTACTGCCATAAAATCATAGCAAGTCAGTATGGTGCACAAAAACACACAAAAAGCAACGTTGCGGGCGGGAAGACTACCCGTTTTCAAGCTGCACACTTCACGCAAAAAAGCGAGCATCAAAACATAAATTACACTACAGGGGTGATTCATCTAACAACAAGCCTCAATAAAAGTAAAAATCATAGTAAAAAGGACCTAATTCGGGTTAAAGACCGACAATCGGGAACGTGATATCACGCCCACTGCAGAAAGAAGAGAGGAGGTGACAAGAATTACGGTGGTTGGCTTATATAAAACCGTTCCCTTAGCGGTAAAAATTCGTAATACCAAATTCATGAATTACTGGGACTGGGGACTCTTGTACGTAAGCCAGCCACCACAATTCTTGTCACCTCCACTCTGCTTTCTGCAGTGAATGGCCAGGTTCCCCATTGTCGGTCTGCAACCTGATTTAGGTCCTTTTTACTATTATTTTTACTTTTATTGACGCTTGTTGTTGGGTGGATTACGCCTGTGGGGTGTAATTTATGTTTTGGCGCTTGTTTTTTGGGTGAAGTGTGCAGCTTGAAAACGGGTAGTCTTTCGACCTGAAGCATCGCTTTTTGTGTCTTTTTGTGCGCCATTCTGCCTTGCTGTCATTTTATTACTGTAACGGTTCTTATATCTTTGTGATGAATTACTGCACCCAACTCTGCGGTTTTTTTCCGCTAAAAAAATGCACCCACCTTATCAGGGATTTTTAAAAGGCTTGGCTTCATGTGCACAGTTCAGTCGGCAAACGTGTTGGCATGCAAGTCTAACGAAGATTTGATGCTGGTTCTAGTCTAGTCAATGGTCGAATTTGTTTGTCAAATACGCTGGCTGCAATTGAAGAAGCGGACGAAGCTCCTGATTTGGTAAAACTCTAGACTACATTAAAACGAAATTCTTCACTTCTTGTTTTTCACGAACTCCTGTCTAAATGCGCAGATGCCTATTTTACAGGCTTAAGTATCAATCCATGCATCACTTACAAATGGTAAATAAACATACACAAACAGATGAGTACCCCTTGGCGGGACAAGAACTCGCAAAGCACATAAAACGCCAGCAATTTTAATTTTCAGCCGACAAATCATATTCAAGCCTTGTTAAAATTGCTGGCATTTTACGTGCTTTGCGAGTTCTTGCCCTGTCAAGGGGTACACATCTGTTTAAGTCTCTTAATTCGCACAATGATTTGGTGGTTGAAACGTGCACAAATCGTTGTAAATTATATGGAAGTATAGGAAACCCAATAGCATAACACTAGCACACAAAAAAAGCTAAGACTAGGCACGGAAACCTTTTTTATGGACTTATATTTCATTGAGATGACGTGACCGGGACTCGAACCAACATACCCCGGATCACATCTCGGGCACTCCTGCTGTCTGAGACACATCTGCAAGGCCTTGTGAACCGGAGTTTCGTTGGCTTTGCAATGCAATGAAAGTTTCCACTGCCTTCCTTATTTAGTCTTATACACTAAGCTTGGTCTCTAGTGGGCCTCACTCCTATGATGCTATACCTCCTTATTATGATCTAGGGCAAGCATGGGCAACCACCGGACCACGGGCCACATGCGGCCCGACGACCCGCTAATCAAGCCCGCCACGGCCTAAAAAAACTGTTAAAATATGTAGCATGCAGGTCCTGAGTAATAAACAAAACCCCATGCCAAAATAAACCTCTTCTGTTCAGTAACGGCCGGATTCTTCCTGTCGTGTATTGGACAGGCAACCTCTTAAACATTTTCGGAAGCATCGACCATAATTTTTTTCTATCCTTCCTTGCCTTCCAACAAATCACAGGCTTGGTATCAGTGGCTCACTGCCCTTCCAAGTCCTGCCCACTCTCTGAGGGGAAAATATACTATTATTATTATCTAATTATTATTATATTAATTAGATGACTAAAAAAAATCACATGTATATTTGGTGTAGTATGCCTACAGGGCCTAATTTAGTTCAAAAAATCGTAATACCTACGTTCACAGTCTACCGTTTAAGGTCTTTGCTCTTATTTTTGCCTCTGCTTTTAGGTAGTCTGGCTTAAAAGGTTGTTACCCCTGATCTAGGGTCTTGTTTTGGAAATCAGTGCTCAAGGTGGCTCAGACCTTGCTTGTCACTAGGGGTAACTGTTTGCAGAGGTGGCTCACGCAGGTACAACAGCCTAACCTAGAGCATCCTGAACCACTGACTAACATCTTCGTAACAACAGATCGCGTGGCCTTGGAATAAACCCTGAATTCTACCATCATTCTGACTTCTTCCTTCTACTTGGCTAAGTGGGTTTGGAGCCTGAGTCCCGAGCACGTCACCTCAATGTCATATAAATCTTTAGGCTAACAAAGTATTACCGCATCTGAGCTATGGTTAGTGTATGATGTTTGCTGTGTTTCCGTAACTCTTCGGTAAAATGGATCCCAAAATCATTGAGACATGGTGAAAACAACTCAATACATATTTATCAGGTCGTAAGCAGGTCATCCCAATTACAACATTTGTTCCAAAATCGCATTTCCTTTTACGTAAGTTGGTAAAAAGTTACTGATTGAGACAGTGCAATAAATGAATGTGCTGCACACACTTGCTGCAATGCTTCTATATCTCTTTAAGCTTCCGCAGTAATAAGTTTACCCAGAAATATTTTTGCTGTTGTTAATAGATCCTTCACGTAAGTTAGTGTATGTGATTGTAGATTACAATCCACCAAAACAATAAAACATACCTTGCACCCACGAAAGAAGTTCCCCCACTCAAACTCAATTTTTTTTAAATCGAGCTGTAGTGTATATAGAGCATCCTCGAACGCAGTCAACTGAACAGCAGAAAATTATGAGCCATCTGTAATAAAATGTATCATGAGTTTGAGTTATTGATTGCACTAACCCATAGGATTTCTGCAAAGTAATCTAGGTCCGATCCATACAAAAATATAGTCCCTTGTGACCTCAGATAATTAATGACCTCATGGTAATCTCCTAACACACCACACGGAAATCGGCCGTGTAGTCACGTTTGAACGTAACTATCCGCTGACCAGAGCACATTCTAGACAGTCCGCACGCCCTGAACACGCACTCGCACATCACTAAGTTGAGGCAACTATTGTTAAGATGGTGCATGGCAAATTCAATTGGCACTAATGAGGCTATAATGTCATTGCGTAGAATGTCGTTGAAATTTTGGCGGTTGGAAGGAAGAGAATCTTCCCATCCTTGGTGGCACTACAATTGATATACACATAATTTTCACTCGGTGGAACATGTGAACTATGTTGGCTTAAGTCGTGTTCTCCTATTCACCTATCTTTCATCACACGTCTTCGCAACTATCTGCAAAATTATTCTCCGGCATGCGGCTGACGTACTGAAAAAAACAAATACAAAACAAAAATCAAATAATGTAATGTAATCAAGATGAACACACACCCACTTCAGAGCTAAGGCTCAACGGGGTAAATTCTCCGATGCGATGTGAATTATCCCTCGTGATTTTTTGTTTATTAATTGTTTGCATTAGAACAGCTTTTAAGATCAGCTGGAATGTGTATCCATCCCGGCAGAGCAGTTGCGAGAGCACAGAAGCTAGTCAGCAGGATGTCCTGGGTTTGAATCCCAGTCGAAACACTTGTCTTTTCTTTTTCTTTTTTGTTTTCTCAGGTTAGTGTGCTCACAAGGCCAGTCTTTAATGCTGAGTGCCTGCTTCAGTGGATTACTTCAAACAAATTGTAATAATCAAATGTACAATTGAGAAAATTGCATCTGTTCAAGTGATGTTGTGCTTTACGTTTTAAACATATGATTGGTAAAGCACAATACAGCACTTAAACAAATGCAATTTTCTCAATTGTACATTTGATTGGTTCAATTAAGAATTAT
>JAHWFP010034082.1:12582-25845 GCA_023313725.1 Lithobius niger | reverse complement strand
GGAACCTAACCCATTGCCTTCTAGTGCAGGTAAGAAGTGAGGGGTGGAGATTTTTGCTCTGCTATTTGTATTGGTTTTTCCTGGTGAGATAAATTGAAGATATTCAATTTTTGTAAAGTGTGGACACAAAGCGTAGTTTTTCGGCGTAAGGGCGCGTTTACGCAACAACTCGCCTTTGCATTCTCGCAGCGAGAATTTAATTGCCATGGTAAACGTTGTTGCCGTGGTAAAAACTCTGCCTGGATTAGCTAAATCCGACATAATTTGACTAAATGCTTGCAGTCGTATAATCCGTTACACTAAGATAAACAATTCCACCGGAAGAAACAATTTTCCCAGCCGCTTCTGAATCTCATTATCGACTGTTTACGTTGGGAGACGGCTGAGGTAAAAGCGCCGCCATGTTGGAGTTTCAAAAGATTTCTAGCTTCTAGCTGCAAGAATGCAAAAGCGAGTTCTTGCGTAAACGCGCCTTTATAGGATTGTGTATCAAGCGGATTTTGTGTGAGAATGAAGAGAGTTTCAAGATTTAGCCATGCTTTATATCGTTTTTCGTGAAATAAAAAAATTCTTGTTTTCAATCAATTCCCATAATTTCGGCATAAATAATTCAGCGTATGCAACCGGATCATTTCGCCACTTATTCCGTTATATGCTATTTCTTGAGATATGGGACAACATTATTCAAATATTTGGATGATTCCTTTCAAAATGTGCGCTCATGTATTCCATCGGCCAGTGTGAAAGAAATTATCTACACCATGGAAAAAAGACACCGTTCAAGACGAAATATCCTTAAACCAGAGGAGCTTCAGGGGTTACAACATACACATCAAACGGGTGAAAAAAAAAACCACTTTAGCCTCTCCGAGCAAGTCTTAGTCCTTCTGATTTTAAAGTGTCGTAGTTCAGACAGTATTTTGCAAACATGATAAAAACACTCAAAGGTGGTAAATCATGGAAAATAAGAAAAATAGAGCTCGCCTTGACGCACTCGACACAGGTAAAAAAGCAATTCATCAAACCTAGTTAAAAAACGTGATAAAACCTTTACTTACAGGTTTAACTAAAAATATAATCAATAAATTCCAGAACACCAACCAAAAAGGGTGGGTGAAGGAATGACAAATTTAAAAAAGAAAATGAAAGAGGTGGCGGGGGGGGGGGGGAAAAAAAAAAATAAACAAGATTTGATAAATCTTTATTTTTTTTATCTGTGTCGATAGTGTCAAGGCAAGCTTTATTTTTCTTAAAACACAAGATAAACGCACTCGGTTATTTCAGTGTTACCATCCATGCTACATATCGCTTGAATTCAGCGGCATACCAAACGTAATGCCAAAGTCATAACCAGGGCGTATACACCTTTATTATTACGCAGCTCTCTGTTTTAGTTGGTTTAAATGACGATACTGAAAGCTGAGTCCAAATTTCACGACGAGTACACCCCAGCTAACCCATGGAGCCACAAGGGTACACGGGTGTGACATTAGTTTTTCGGTGATATCTCAAGTGTGGATTGTTAACATTCAAACCAAATTCAGAAGTCGACGTTTGTCCCCTACATCATGAAAGTTTTAACTCCTGTTTGGTTTAGCTTGAAGAAAAATCACTCCATTTAGTTTGAAGCAAAGAATCTGTGAGATCTTATCTCCAGGACCGCAACTGCATTTCTGAGGCGCGGGGAAGAACTCATAAGAATGGGGCCTCATCCAACAAACATTTGACGATCTTTTTTTTTTCTTTTTTTTTTTTAGGAATTACCCAACTGTATTTGGTATTTCCGTCTTGTTGAGTACGCTGACTCTAGTGTTCGGCAGACCTTGGTATGGGACCCAGGGCCGCTCCCCCCCCCCCACTTCTCCTTCCCATATTGTGGCCCTGCGATGACGTAACAAACCTGGATGCTTACGAAATAATATTCACTCACTATATCCGAAATGCGTTCGTCGCTCCTCAGGACTTTTTTTTCAGTGCCGACTGATGACAGACTGAATGTTAGAAAGGTTGCAATCCGTATACAGAATAATAAAGTCACGAGGAAATAATATTATGATGATGACTTTGGTGCCAAATCTGATCGTTTCAACGTTATGCCTGCACTTAAATTTCATGACATGAATGTATTGACGTAATGGCTGAAATAATTATTAGGTTATCGCACCACCAGTCCTGAGTGAAGTAAACAAACGTAGAGGACCCATTTGCCATACTTGGTGCAGTTACCAACGCAACGCATTTTACAATAAGTCTGTAACCTGTACAAAAACAGTGAACATAAACCAATTATTATGAAACTAGCCTGTAACACACTATCTTCCAATACGTGGTGTCCATGGTTGGAAAGTACACTTAGGAAGGAATTCGCGACACAACCACATTCAAGTACAGTTCTGAGTTAGAGCTACTTTAGATATTTTCTGGAGTCTTGGCCACATCCACAGATGTCAACGGATTCTAAATCACTTTTTAGGCACAGTTTTTAGTGACGCCATGAGCAACATAGAGGATTTGCCATAGGGCTCGATGGAGTGCTCATGATAATATTACCGCATGTCCCATAAATCTTTCTGGGTCGTGATCCCATGCAGTTAATTGCGTTACAACTGGCTGTAACTACTTTCTGGGATAAGCCACGTTAAAAATGGCTGTATTAGTCTAAGGGCACGTTTATGCAACGAGACCTTATCGCTCGCCCAACGCTATTTGTTAGTCAACTGTATTTTTTTTTTTAATTACGATTAGTTTCCAATTTAAATGAATGTGGAAATACAGAAATGGAAATACAGAAGTACAGACTTATCTTAGTAACTTGACCCCTAGAAACAGTATAATTAGACGGGAATTAATTTCTTATATATATGCATAATTGTGTAGAAGTGATTTACTTTAAATTTAGTGCTAATATAGACTAACCCGCCACAAGGGTACAATGTGGAATACTCCTTACTTCTACGGACGTGTACGCATTTTATGCGCTCCTGATAAGGACTAATTGCAAATTAGCCAGTTTAGCTGTGTTTGGTAGGCGAGTTCATAAATTTAATGCTGAACAAATAAACATCAAAGTGCCAATTCGTTAATCTTTGCAGAAAATTAAATCTGTTTTGTGTATACGTAAGGGTGCCAAAACCTTCGTACTAAGTTGCTTTAATTCAAAGCAGATGCAAATTGGACTCCAAGGTCATTTACGATCTCGGCGTGAGATTAAACAGAATTTGGCCAGAAGCATATTAAGAGTTTTACGGGAATGAGGAGTGAACAGTATTACGGTTCTGTCCTCGCATACGATTGGACCAGCGGTAAACTCGATGAATTTTTGTACAAAAAAAATCGACAAATAGGCTTTACCATCACAAAGATCTAAGGAGACTCAGACGCTGGTTGGACTCTAGATAAGTGGTCAAATATTTAGGGAACGAAGAAACAGAATGGAGCAAAACGCTGAACCAGCTATGGACGACAGGTGAGCAGCAATAATGAAAAAAATCACGTGCTGTCCTGACACTGAAAATAATTAAACCAGGATCTCAGGGTTCAGTGTGTTCAATTCGCAGCCTCAGACGGCACGTGAATTTGTTTGTCGTTATTGCTGCTCACGTTTCATCCGTGCAGTGCACAATGTTGACTCCATTGTGTTTTTCGTTTGTTACTAACATGGTACTGCTTATTTCGATTCTTTTGATGAATTTTCTTTTTTTAGTATACTTCCGTAGCCCATCAATCATGGAATCAGAGTTCTTTATTCGTACAATGGAATCAAAGAGTTACTAGCGTACATGGAATCCCAGTTCGTTAATTCTCCTTCTTAAGGAAATTATATTATAGACCCTTGATACGGCTTAATGCTACTCCTATAAAAAGAAGAAAAAAAAAACAGAAAAGAAAACACATTGCAATTGGTTGTGCGGTCGGGCCGGCCGGCGGGGGAGGAGTGAAAGCCATTAGGGGTTGTTTTCGAAGTAATCACGTTTTGGAATCACAATATTAAACGTGATTACGCTACGTTCAATGACTCCATCTCGGCAGTAAAAGTCCCTGGGGTTCCGTGACGCATGATTTGAAATTTGGAAATAACCTTGTGCGAGGTGTAGATTGTGTAAATGGGAGTTCCAGCCGACTGCCCATAAAACAGGACCTGGAAGTAGCATAAACAGACTTTAAAGGCCCGATAAGAAGGGCATCAACAATTTCGGCATGCCGCTCTAGACGCCACTAATAAACTCACTGAAGAATGCATCTCCTGAAGTAAAGGCGAAATCATGTAAAAAATACCTTTAGTACATAACATTGGCACATACAACTACAGCATGGTGAACTTCAACGAATTGTCTTTCAACACAAAGCATCGCGTTTACTTGATAAATACGGAACAAAAGCCAATAAAGTGGACAACATAACAATTTCACTCGACGGTTCAAGTCACACCAGAACCATTATTAAGAGTACATGATAACAAACATATTTATGTAACCGGTTTACATTTACGGCAATACGCAAACTACGGAGCTGTCACTGCAATGTGCACCTTGCCGATAACAGGGCTGTAGAGTGCCGCTAACTACCGTGCACACACAGCAGTTGGCGCAACGCCAGCCTCAGGTTCCTTCTATTGTTCAGGCTCGGATATAAAAGACGAGTCGGAACAAGGAAGAATCACTTGATGTAGAGTGGTCACACTGAAAGGTTGGACCACTGAGCTGAGACGAGGGTTAGAAGAAGCTGCCAAACTTGGTCTAATGCCTAATATGTAATGCTATGTATATGGTCCCCTATAGCCATGCAGTGAGGAGTGAACTAGGAATGAGCCTTGCTTTGAACTAATCGTCCACTTTCATAGTATACTTACATTTACCATGGACTTATATACTATCACACTCCATGCATTTACTAAGGAGTAAAAGTCATTAAAAGGAAACCCAAGTTCACCAGAACACCCAGAACTCACAGAACATCCAGAACACCCAGAACTGGCTAGGGCAAACGAGAAATCGGACAGAACCGAAATAGCAAAGTAAAAATTTAAAAATTTAAAAAATTTAAAAGTGACTTGCGTTTTTCACAAGATTGATAAAACTCAGTAACCCAACGTTTGAGTTATGCAAGGCTGACAGCAGACATTCGATACGACGAACCTCAGAAATTTCTTCTTATAGGACCCTGGTAGACCACCTTTCTGTTCTTTAGTGGAAATTCCCTAAAGGGGGAGGGAAATTTTATCGACACGGAGTCACGTTAATTCCGGGATTTTCTTAAATACTGACCTGTGTGTGGGAGCCGGAATTATATAAAGTAAATCCGGTTTCTTAATTTATTTTAAAAGTGATTGAAATAATCGGGAATTGTGGTAACGCGGAGTTACCCAAAATCTTGTCTAATTTGACAATAATATGGTTGCGGTTTCTAATGTTATATGTATAGCCGCAGCAAGCGCGGTAGCGTGAGTGAGGCAGGGATGTTAATTAAGGTAATTGCAGTTCCCTTGTAGGCGTCCGTATTTCAGAAAAATCAAGAATTACGGTAACTTCGTGTTGCCACAATTCCGGATTATTTCAGTCACTTTTAAAGCAAATTAAGAATCCGGAGTTACTGTAATTCCGGGTCCCACAAACGGTTCAGCATTTAAGAAAATTCCAGAATTAACGTGACTCCGTGTCGATATAATTCTGGCACTTCTTCTTTACACCTGTATAAGGAATAACTCCGTAAAAAAGAAGGCTTTTTTTTCTGAATTATACTGATCAGTTTATATATAGTGAACTGTGAAACTAGTTTAACGAAACACACTATCAACGAAGAGTTCACTTAATTATTCAGATAATGGCACACCACGAACCCCAATCCAATTTTTGTCAACGAACATCATAAAAAATACAGTTAAATGACACTTTTGTAGAGTTCATACAGACAATACAAACAATATGTAAATTAGTTCTATTTAGTTTCACGTTTATCTGTAATGTTTCTAAGTTTTTCGGAACGAATTTCTATTTCTATTTCGCTCGCAGTTCGTTGTAATGATAGGTTACCCTTTTTTTTTTAAAGTTCTAGGTTGTTTACTGCAAAGAGAGCTTACTGTAAACAGGAAAGGAAGTTAGATTCTTCAAAACTGAGTTCTGTTGGAGAGAACGTGGAGGGAGAATTGGTGAATTTATAAGGAGGTTGTTAACATCTGCGAGGTAATCCCTTCGATGGTCCCACATTGCTAAAGATCGTAGCAAGTGAAGGGATGGAGTACTTTTAAAAATATAAATTTTTCGTGAGTGTAAACTATCACAAAGAAATCAAGCACTATTGATGTTAGTTAAACCACGGGGTTCCGTAATGGTGCGGCACACCAGTCGAAGTCGAACAGGCGAAGCTATGAGATGGACAAAGGCTGGTGTACCGCATTGTTACGGAACACTGACGTGTTTCAACAAACTGATACAATGACTTACTTGTTTCTCCAGTTTTTGGAATGAAGCGAGGTCGAAGGCTGAGAGGAGGTCGGTTTACGAATTCACTCGAATACAATCTTTGTAATCGCATTACGCAATATCGACTGCATCAATTAAAACCAAATCTTGCACGTTGGTAGTGGATTACCCAAAGGTAGTACGTAAAAAAAAATTTAAATCTGTCATGGAACAACACCATCCAGCAACGTGCTACGAACACAAATGGACAAAGACATAAGATGCGAAAAAAATGAGTCACAACGCTGTCTTCAATGTACTCGCAATGCACTCGCAAACAACTGCCTGTGCCCGACGTATCGTTCGTTTGTCTGTTTCTTTGTTTGTGTTGACTCGTCAACGCCATCCAGCGATGCGCTACGAAACCAAATAGACAAAGAAACAAGATGCGATGACGCAACCCAAAAGATGAGCTACAAGGCTGTCTCCAATGCAACACGGATTAATTTATTTTATGATCTTGACGTTTTCCATAATTTTTCCACATGCAATGTTTTAATATTAATTTTTTTAAACAAATGTTTATGTCTAGGAAAAAATATCCCCGGAAAAAATATCCCCGGTAAAAATATCCCAGTATAAATATCCCCGGAAAAAATATTCCCTGGATCATAATGTTTTCTTATTGGTCGTTACGATTTAATTATGCGGACTCCTTTACCACTGCACGATTTACGGACACCCCTACCACAGCATGAGTTAGACAGGCTTTTTTCGGACTTCCCCTACCACAGTACCATTGTGGAATAGACTACCTTAAAGTGGCACTATCAGCGATTGTTAATCTCCACGGCTTGCTTCCAGGTGCACGAGGACGTACCAAATTTTCACTCAATATTTAAGGAGGTCGTGGCTTGTCTGTTTCCTTGAAAGAAATGTCGAAGTGCATTCCTTCGCTTGGTGCAAGCAAGTGCAAGATAGTACTGGACAACACTAAATGTTGCCGGATTTTACTTGGTTATTTTGTTGCCAGGTCCCCAAAAACGTATGCCTCTGGTATGGGATGAGGGGGAGGGGGACCCATGATTCCCCCCCCCTCCACACCTCCCCCTGCTGTGCTAGTTTGTTCTCCTTCAACGCAAATTTTCCCTGCGTATGCCACTAAAGACCTATCACGTTTATAATACTGAAAGCAGTTCTTATATAGGGAGATAGGTTTCATTCTTTACCACTTTCCTTTTTTTTTTGTTGTTAGGGAAATGGAGTGCAAATGGAGGTCCAGCACTAGAATGTTTTTTTACTACATGACAATGGTATAAATTAAGTCTACACTCTGAAAACGATGTGTATTGAGAATACACAGCAATGTGTACCTGCTCAGCCTCTACACGAGTTGTGTACTCGAAAGACACAGTCTGTGCAGTGGCAGTATACATTCTCGTCAAAGCTTTTGTACTACCAGTACACAATTTGTGTACTCCCTGTACATAGTTCGTATGGAGGCTGAGCAGATGCACATTGATGTGTACTCTATGTACGCATCGTCTTCAGAGTGCAGATACTCATAAAGAAGGTAAACACCCCTAATATTGCCTCAAATTCATTTTTTATTTTTTCCGGGGATATTTATACCGGGATATTTTTTCCGGGGATATTATTTCCGGGGATATTTTTTACGCTTGGTTTCCGCTTGTTTTTTCCAATGTTTATGCAACTTTAATTTATTGTGTGATTAATAATTGCTTCGCTCCATTTTGTCGACAGTGTAACTGTTGACGTCCTAGTTGCAATCTGAAACATTATTGCTCGATTCCAAATTGCTCCTTCGACGAACAAGGGAACAGAGAAATTACTCCATCACTCAAAAAAGAAAATGAAAAGATCTGCGGTTCGAAAATTGTGAAGCGAAAGGGAAAAAAGAAAAAAAAAACTATTTTCTCTTTTCTTTTCACGTCGTTCACTGCAGCTGGCTTTTTTAAGGTTTAGGATTGGTTTGTGCGATGTTTACGTTTGTGACATTGTCGGTGTTCAGGGACGTCTAGTTAAAACAAATTATTTTCGTCAAGTAAACCCAAATTATTATACACCCATTATTTGGTTTTATGGTAAATAAAAATTATTATTTATTTTTGACAGCTTTATTGCCATCTGCCCGAACACTGGAAGGTGCTCTTCCCTCTCTTCAACTCGTACCCTGCAATGGTGAAATTCCAGCCAAAGTAACTAACCTAACTAACAACAACACCGACAAGGAGGAGTATACTCCTGCAATGTTCAGTCAGTCGGCAAAACGGACAGCAAAAATATATACATTATTTTTACTAGCAGGAAATAATTAGTTTTTATTAGATGGAAATATTTTGTTTTTACTGGAAAAATTAGTAGAGATAATTTTATTTTTGCTCGACATTGCAAACATTAAAATCAAAAACGTCGAAAACACCATGACAAGTTAAATAGCATCCTGCCCATGAAAATTCGGTCTAAAGCAACAGACTTAATCTAAACGACAACAACATTACAATATTCGACGATAAGCAAGCAACAGTTTTTCTAACTTTTCGTTTTTCCTTAGCCAAACCTACAATAGCGGCAACACCATCACACAATTCGTCATTTATCATCCGATCGTTTTTCTTTGTATGGTTTTTTGTTAATTTCGTTTTTTGTCATAGTTTTTCCCTCTCCATGCTGGTCGTGTACCAAATTTAATGCAAGTTGTGCCGTGCAGCATGCAAATGCACCCTTGACCATGCAGTCAGAATTTAAACCAATGGATCAATGTTGCAGTCGTTTGGTTACAGAAGCTTAATGCACGGCTACAACAACAGAAGAGTTGTAACGACTATGACTGACGATACATGGTACATACATTCGAACAGCATTCAGTTATTAGGACTGCGGTCAAGTGGGATTAAATCAAAAGCAATAGGGTCTTCCGCGTCGCTTTGACAACAACCAAGCACACGTCACTGCAAATTATTTCCGGCTAATAAAAACTTATTATTTCCGGCTGGTAAAAATAATATTTGCTGTCCGTTTTGCCAATTGACTGAACATTGCAGGGTTAATCCTCCAGCTGCAGCCAACGTCATTTTTAAGGCTAGTTTCATATTTTTATGTATTTGTTGGGGGCCGTCACCTCTGCTGGTTTTCGGCCTACACCAGTGGTTCCCAACCTTTTCAACAGTATTCCTCCCCAATGGGACAATGCAGACAATGGTCCCCCCCCCAAAAAAAAAAAATAGCTGTGTAATTTTTTTTTCACTACGATGAGGCAGTATTGCCACTTGAGAATAAAATTGTCTAGAATTTTGGCTAAAATGGCTGTACATTGAACACAAAATCTGTAGATATTTAAAAATGAAAATTTTGCCTTCCTCGCACAATTTAACTTCTTTTGTGATGCGTAGTTAAAATTAAAAAAAAAATCGTTATTGATCTTTAGGGCGCGTATACGCAAGACTCGCCTTTGCATTCTCGCAGCTATAGAAGCTAGAAATCATATGAAATTCCAACATGGCGGCAATTTTAGCTCTGCCGTCTCGCGACGAAAACAGTCAATAATGCGAGTTCAGAAATGACGGAAATGACTGGAAATTGTTTCGTCAGGATGGAATTCTTTGTCGTATTGTCACGGATTATTAGATTGTAAGCATTTACTCAAAAGATATCGGATTTAGCTAATCTAGGTAGCGTTGTTACCATGGCAACGACGTCGTTGTCATAGCGATTAAATTCTAGCTGTGAGAATGCAAAGGCGAGTCGTCGCACAAATACGCCCGTATAGTACGGCGCCGGCGCCGGCAGCGGCTCGCACCTCCCAATGGAGGCTCGCCTCACCGGTTGGGAAACATGGCCCCATACAATTACAATAATTAAGGAAAATGCACTTGAACTGAGTGTGTAGCGCATCGAAGCCGAAAGAGCACAATATCAACACAACCCGAGGTACAAGGTAAAAGTATTATATATCACGAACCCGTAGAAAAAATCAGACGATTGTTGGAAGCATACACAATCAGTGCGAATAGTGATAGGGCAGTGAATGTGGCCAAAAATTTCCAATATAGCCTACGAAAGATTTGAAAAAAATTGTTTGTGTCATTGCCAGTCAACCAAATTTGAGATCAGTGGTCGTCAGTGCATATTTCCAAGATGGAGGGGGTAACAATAGAACGTTTGGTAGAGCATTTTGTGCATTTTTGCTTGTTTAAGTATAGGGGTATAGGTGTATGGAACCATGCGTTATCATTAGGCTCATTTATAATGCATCATTGTCCTTTGTGCATGTGACAAAGGGGGAAAATTATCCCCTGAAAATTAAATATTTTTGTGGATTTTGATGAACGTGTAAAAGTAATGAATTTTTGCTGTCAGGAGCAGGGCGTTTTGTTTTTAACCTCTACAACCACATTCAATATCAAGTTTTATAATTAATTACAATTCTGTGAGTGCCATCTGCTTTTAACCTTAAGAAAGCATGTGCTGCCATCTTACTTTTAGGTGGGAACAATAAGGCCTTGACTAAGTATGTCTTGAATAATATCATTTAAATGTTTTCTGTTTAACCAGATTCATTTGTACTGGTATTTTGAAGTTAGGATTGACCTCAAATATGCATTTCTACAATTGAGCAAACCTATTCCTTCTAAAAACTCTATTATACTTAAGGAAAAGTTGATGAACATCAAATGTTACCTTGTCAAATCGGCTTCAGCAGTTAATTTGCCCCGTGGGTAATTCTCACTCACCAAGAGAAAAGGTTTAGTGTTGGTTATGCCACTACTAACAAATTTATGTCTAACAAACCTATCCTCACTCCTCCACCATTGGTGCAAATTAAAACCCAAAAGAATTCCCAGCTCAAGCAGGACGTGTGACCCCCCCCCCCCCCCAAAAAAAAAATGACATTGTAAGGTAGATTCTGGCACAGAATAGCAGGATATTCAATTTCCTTTTCCATAAGGGTAATTCTTACTTTTCACCAGCCAGGAACAAGAATTTTTGAAAAATTAGCTGTACACAGGTTTAGCACACACGTTTTTAAATTTGGCAAGTTTTTTTTTTCTTTTCCGTGCTTTCTTACTAATTAACGTATAACAAAAGCCTGAATTCCAGATTGCTCCGATCTCGTAGTTATTTACCTTTATTATTAATTCTGGCTTTCAGCCCAGCACAAGTTTACTTGTTTGATTTATTTCGACAAGCAGAGCTTTATTAGCATCGCACTAACGCCCGCTCCCCTGCATTGGCTGATTTACGTTTCCCTGACCCGGAAAATATGGAGTTTGCCATTGCACCATCACAGGCGCTGGGAACGAGACACCAGCTGGAAGGTCGAGGGGGGGGGGGCAAATTTAAAGGTGGAGCTACAAAACGTGGTTCTAGGAAAAAACGCCCCCGACAAAACGCCCCCAGGAAAAAACGCCCCGGGAAAAAACGCCCCTAGAAAAAAAAAACCCGCATGGAAATAATGTCCTTAAGTAAATGATTTTTGGTTCGCATCTCCAGGTTCACCCCATTTCTTAACTACACTTCCTTAAGCAGTAAGGTTCAAAATTGAGCTGATTCATCTATACAAACATTTGTTTGCTTCAGATGCCGTAAGGAAATTCATTTTTTTTTAAATGATTGAAATTGTGAGCAATTCCACGCCCCGAGTAGTGAGTGATTCCTCTAGCTCATGATTACCTATACGACATCCTGTCCGTTTGCGTTTGATTTACTTTAGAGATATACCATTTTTCTTAAAAAACCTATACAACTTAGACAACCTCGTGAGTATTTTCTCGTGCCCAGTAGGGATTCATCTAGAAATTTGTGCCTTTATTACACTCACTCCGTTTGAATTCGATTTACTTAAAAGATATACTGTTTTGCTTAAAGATTGATACGACTTAGGAAATCTCTTACAAATACTTTCAGTAACGTGTTGCACTTGTGCTCCGTCCGACCGGGATTTTGTTGTGGCTTGGTTGCTTTGCTGCGTCCTCAAGCCCGTTTGTGTGATTGTGAAGACTCCAGGATGCTCTAGTCGTTGATTTACTTCCGTATAGGTGTGCTGTTTCTCTCCTTGCGGCCGTTTGTTGTGTATGTGTTTGTCGGTCGTCGTTTCAGTGCTGGGCGCCGCCATCTTGTTTGTTGTCACTGGTGTTGGTTCGATCCCGGGCCGTAGACTGTGTGTTTTTTTTTTTTTTTGCCCTCGATTTCTTCTTCGTGTTTTATTTGGAGTTACTGACTGTGTCATGGAGAAATTTTTTCATGGCAGTTTTAACAGTGCTAGCGAAGATTGTAATATTTTCGATCCGAAATTTAAGCCACACAGTAGGCGAAGAAAGACAGTATACTTCGTTTTTTTTTTTTTTTTTTTTTTTTTTTTTTTTTTTTTTTTTTTTTTTGAAAATTATCAGGCCTATGGCTTACAGGATGAGCTTGTTAACCCACCACTCCACGAAGTTTCATCCAGACTACTTAGTAAACTCGAGGATTTCAGCCTTGAAAAAGACATAGACTTAGCTGAACTCCATGCAAAAGTTGATTCTGTTGCCTGCGGCCTGTTGACCTCCTTGGAAGAGAAGTTTTCTATTTTTAAATCAAGTTTTGAGACTTGGTCATCGAATTTTTTCGCCAAACAAAAACAAGTTTTAGACGACTATGTTGAAAATTTGGTACGGAAATTGGACGAAAGGTTGGAATCTAAGACAGGGACATTACTCGAGAACAAATTGGTTGATCAATCCCTCGGCGTGATATCTGTGCCATCGGTCGAAAAGCATGCTGAGGGAGACGAAACTATCCCAGGTGAAGTTGCCGAACTATCCGTCAAACTAAACCTAACAGACAAAGGAAGATTACAAATTCT